>JAYMTG010000203.1:0-15066 GCA_036897565.1 Pelargonium exstipulatum | reverse complement strand
GAAAATTATGATGTATTATGTTTTTGGGTAGAAAAATATGATGAATTATTCACTTGAATGTAACCATGCAATTACAAGGGTTAGGTCTAACTATTCATTAATAGAGATTTCATTTTGTACTATATTGATTGATGGGCTAATCGGCTCGCCCATTTTTTTAGCTCATTCAGCTTTTAATATGTCTACTAATAGGTGTAATTTTATCATTCACCCATCTATAAGATCCATTTCGATTATGATTGCGGATTGTAAGAATATTGCTTTAAGGAAGTAGGTTTTGGTTCCTTTCCCTCCTGAATTATGCTGCTAATGAAAGTATGAACTATGAGACTATGAATGTACAAGGATAAGAAGATGAAAGTGTATGAATAGTTGAATATAGTGAAGAAATTATAATGTGATTGATGAGTTCTTTTTCAATTTTATTTTTTTGTTGTTTTATGAGTAATTTACTTAGTTTATTACTTCTTCTTTTTCTTTTTGTATAATTGATGCGAGCGTTGAGTGTACAAATTTTTGGAGCAAAAAAAGTCATAAAAATGTCAATTTATTCAGAACCTCGAAAGTTGTGCACAACCATGCGTTCATAGAATGCATTTTGCATGGGAACGTACAAACTGCAAAACAACTTAGAAATTCAAGTTTTAGAAGTTCAAAAGACTAGTGCAAAGTCAAAAGGAAATTTGCGCACAAGGTCGTGCGATTTTACACTCTTAAAGAGCACGGACCGTGCAACTTTTTTACGTGGCCGTGCAATTTTCAAGAATAATTTTGTACAGGGTCGTGTATTTTGTTAGAGGTGTTCTAAATCTACAGTTCCGCACGGGATATTGCGATTTCAAGACTTATTTCCCTGCTATGCATGTTAGCCTCATAACATTTTCATTATTTTCACTCAAGGCACACAACTTTCAATTTCATGCAATATTCTCTAGTGTTTATTATTATAATATTTTATTATATTTGCTGAGACAATTGGATTGGGACCATATTAATTGTTACTCGCAATTAATTCATGCTCATGGGAGTGACTCGATTCGATTTCTATACCTATGGTGCACCGTGCACTCATGAAAGATATATATAATTTGAATGACATTGCAATTGTCACTACATATACAATGAAGTGTAGTTTATCTCATGTCATTAACAAGACATATCGACTAGATTAATTCTATTATAATATCAACATAAGTTTGATACTCAGATTATGTAATTACTTGTGCCACAACATTCTGTTTCTTACTACGCCATGTGTCTAATAAGTCTCTAAGAAAAAACAATAACTAGTACTGGATCGTCCATCCTAATCAACATTAGAATGAGATCCCGATTGAAGAGACAAATGAGAAGGAAAACACATACCATTAAACATTTTGAACTTCACATGATAAAATAGATATATTTATTGAATCATGAAGTGAACTCCACAGAAAGTGTGGGAAGGAGTTGCAGGAAACTTGAAACACTCTGATCTGAAGCAAGCAGTAAAATAAGATGCACAAAATATGGTAATGCTATTGCTAGCTAAATGCTAGCATGAGCTATGAAGTCACCAGAAGTTTCAACATGACTGTTATTCACAGACACAACCAGTGGACTCCTAACAAAATGGATGCCATCAGACCAGACTATCTCTCCAAAATCATACCTCCCTCGAGACTTCTTCTCCGGTCTCAGGGTCACGTAATACGAGTTCTCTTCCTGGAAGCATGAGAACACTAGAACCATGGGCCATATCACTACCTCCACCCCATTAGGATTCACTACAGTTACAAAATATATGGCATCCTGTTTTTTTGCCACGTTACGAACTGTTCTCTTGATTGTCATTGTGGATTGGAGATTCGATATGGCTATTGAGGGGTAGTTTATGTTTGCATTTGTTTTTTGAGTTTTCGGACAGCTTGTGCCGGTTCCAGAAGAGGGAAGAACCATGCTCTTTATTTGTTCTTGAGTGTAGCCTATGTTACAGAGAAACAAGATGTAGTCTTTGGGTTTCGTGTCATAAACTAGCCCCGGGTCCAATGCCTTCAACGGGTTTATGTGGCCTGCACCTATGTCAAAGGGGTTGGAACCTGCTGTTGAGCCACCGGCTAGAATAGAGTCATCGGTTGCATCATTAGTTAAAGCTGAGACAGATCAAGAAAGAAAATCATTTTATGATCCCTAAAGAGGAAATGATTCATAATCATGTTACGCTACAGAGATCAGAGACAATGCTTTGTGAACACGGTTATGGAGTGATTGTTGCAGCATTTGAATGCTGATATGATGACTGTTTGGCAAAGGAAGGTTTGTGCCTCTACTAATCCTAAGAAGCATCTTCAATGGAGTGTCATATCCTAAAGGGTGGATTTTAGGTCACAATGAAGTGAAGTCCTATAGTGATAGCCTTTTAGGCCTATAAGATGGTCCATGGCCTAACAAAGCATGCTGAAGAAGGTGCAAAATGGTTTCTTTCTTTAACATATCATGTAAAAAAAAGGTGCAACAAAGTTGCTTGATAGGCTTTTTTCCACCTTCTTTTTTGCCTCGTGATTATACCTGTTGTCATGAGAGCAGATTTAATGACAGCAGGAGACCAGTTCGGGTGTGCTGATTTGATCAGAGCAACTACTCCAGATACATGAGGACACGACATTGATGTCCCGGACTGAAAATTCCAATTCACAAATTGGCGGTCACTAGGTAAGGGAGTTGGAGAAATGTTTGAAGGCCATGCTGCTAATATACCAACTCCAGGAGCAGTTAGGTCCGGCTGTTACAATGATCAGAAACGAGTTAATCTTCACGAATCAAGCAGATGGAAATATCGTGCGTACGCTTCATGTGAATTTGAATCACCTTGAGGATATCCGGGGAAAGCGTGCTTGGCCCTCTAGAAGAGAAGTATGCAACTACAGGTGCTGGTGACTTCCCAATAGTTGTTTTACTTGGTCTTATCTCAATTGTAGGGAGCCTTCATGGTGCATAGGATTAACACACTGTTAGGAGCTAACAATAATAGTTTGGACAATAAGAAGTTAATTAATTATATGATTCAGTATCGTATAAACAGAAGGCTAAAGATAATGTCTATTCATAATCAAAAGGATCAATGAGGATATTTATATGAAAAAGTGACTAATCATGCACTTAATGGAAGGAAACAAACTTTTGAAAAGTTATTAGTTGCTCTTAAGATCATGATTAATGCATATTCAACTTTTTGATAAACAAGAAACAAACCTTAAAGTTTCAAATCTCTGTAAACTATTCAGTGTAGGCCAGGGTAATCATTTCCAATAGATAGGGTTGCATTATGAGTTCTCATAACCTATAAAGTAAAATTATCATTCCAAAACTGTACCTTGGAGATTGAGCAATATAGTGCAATATTTTAGTCCCTTGATTCATGTCAACACGAACTGTTGGGATGAAATCAACATCAGCAATCTGCTTGGTCATTGGCTCGGCGTAAATCAAACCTGATCCATTGGCTCTCCGTACTGCTGCTTCTGCAACACCACTGCTTGATATGGGTCCTATAGTGGAGAAGCACAAGACTATCCTCCCTGAAGCTGGCCTTGACTTTATCCAGTTTCCCATCTGGCAAACCCTACACAATATCGTCGTGTCAAGTAATTAAATAGCTGGTGTGAGATAAATTGTCATTGCTTAATCACTTGCATGTATTCATACACATGATATATATTCATACAAATATGAGCACAATGGTTACCCATCAACGAAGTAATTGATTGCGCTTGCTATTCGTCCTTTAAGCTGTGTAGTGATCAAGCTCTCTCCCTGTAAAAGCAAATAGATAAACCTTTGTATTGAAACTACAAACATTAATGTCCTTCCTAAATTTGGCAGAAATTTTATTACCATGATGGAGACATTATTATCTATGAGTATCTGGGTGGGAAATGCTCTGTCAATAGATGAAGCAGCAACCGAAAGGGACCATGGGGCAACATTCTGCACTAGAGATGGATCCGGGCCATCATTACCTGCAGAAAATACCACACTAACACCCCTTTGCATTGCATGAAATGAGCCAATATCAGCAGCTGATGCAAAGAATGGAACCAATGGTGGGGTGAACCCGAACGAGGCTGAGATCACATTCACTCCATCATGCGAAGCATCATCAAAAGCTGCAAGTATGTCGGCTTCAGTGCACTGTCCGTCAAAATCTTTGCTCCAACATATTTTGTACACTGCTAGTCGTGCTCTAGGTGCTCCACCCCTAGCTGTACCCTGCCCAAAACCTAAGAAACTTGCATTTTTTACTACTGATCCTACTGCTGTTGAAGCCGTGTGTGTTCCATGACCTAGAGCATCACGGGCTGATCTATACTCAGAGTTGCCACTCGTGTTTAGCTGCCCATACTGTTGCTCAAACCCTTTGAGATAGAAACGAGCACCAATTAACTTCCGGTTGCATGCTGTTTCAGGGTTGAACTGGTCTCCTTTAACACATGTTCCCTTCCAAGATGATGGAATAGGTCCTATTCCATGCTGTTCTTGGAAACTATTTGATTCTGGCCATATACCTGATTACATCAACAAAAAATGGTTAATCATGCACTGAGAATTGAGCAAAATTTTCAACATGCTCATTTGTCACACACACATTTCTAGATATGTTATGTATAAATGCACTGTACGTCTGCAGGATGCCATGCCATCTGTAAAGGTAAAGAGTCCAAAAGTAAATCTTTTTGTAGAAAAACATGTCAAATCCAACAAAAAAAGCCATGCACACACACATATACATCCATTGATGCAAATTTTGTTCATTTCATTATTAATTTCACATATTATGTACTGAAAGTTGGCAAATTACCATATACATGTGCAAATGATAATTGCATTGAATTTCAAAGTATTAAGCTGAAAAGAAGCAGATTTTATTGAATATTATAAATATCATAAGTTCATAATCTCTTCCTTCACATAATTAAGGAGATAAACCTTTTTATTTTATGGAGGAAACACCTATATATTACAAGCAGAGATTTCAGCCGCATATCGAAGGCCATGGAAACTGGTGAACTTAGGAAGGAGGAGAGGTTTGAAAAAGATATACCTGTATCAAGGACCCCAACAATTGTATCATCGCCATAAGAAAGCTGCAAAGGAGGCTCTTCAATGTTGTCCAAGGTGAGACCCATGAAATCCCAGCTTCTTGTAGTGTGCAACTTCAATGTCTTGCTCCTAAATACTGATATCACTCCTTTCATCTCTGCATTTCCTTTACTTGTATCATTATTTCTTCAGCAATGCATAAACAATAAATAGACCACTATGATTTTTATTTTTATTTTTATAAACAATTCTTGCACAGCTAATGAGTACATCAGTTTATTACTTGATAAGGTAGTTGCCTGTGTTGTATTAAGCATTGCTGAAAAACCAGAGAAGCCATGCTTGTAGCTATAGAGCACAGCTTGCTTAGCATCTTCGTCACTAAAAATGAAGTGGACAGGAAATAAAATTACCACATTTGAATGATATGATTGATAAATGTGGTGCATATGTATGGTAAATACTTATCCAAAACCTTGAAAAGACACTGGAAAGGAGCTGAAGATGGGATTGTGTAGTGAGTTCAGGATCATGAATTTGGTTCAGTCCCAAATACACTATGTAAACCTGTATAGAACAAGAATACCATATGGGAAATTTAAAGAAATGAAAAAAAGAAAAAGATAAGAAATGAGATCATGAATATAGACAAGTAAAAAAAAAAACTGAAGCACTTATGGCCGGGTAATGAAGTCACCTGAGATGTGGATGCTGAGGGAACAAAAAATAATGAAAGGGAGAGACATAAGCCCCATAAAAATAAAAGACAAGTAGCCATTGTCTCCTCCAGGAATACTACATGGTGGGTTGGGATTAAATACTGAAGCAAAGTGTGATTTGTGATATCCAACAAAGCAGTCAAGCAAAGACTGCTTGTCTTTGAAGCTTCCAAACCTGCAAGAACACTGACATACCTCCTTGCGTCCATTATGATTTTTTACCTTCAAAGCTAGAGAGTAGAGACAAAGATGAAGACATAAGCCTCTCTCTCTCTGGGTAGTTTTTTAATACCTAGCTATTGTATCTCTTTATACCATATAGGTAGAATTACAGATAAAGACTACCTTCACAAAGCCTCATCATAGTTACCATGCAAAGAGAAATGCATGTGCCTTTCATCATTCTTCAGAGTAACAGTCTTTTTAGCCTTCTTATTTCTCCTTAACAGAAATAGTTCACTAACTTTACTACATTGCAGCATTAGCTTCCGAGGCTTGGTAATTAATTACCTTGTA
Source organism: Pelargonium exstipulatum (assembly GCA_036897565.1). Classification (NCBI taxonomy): domain Eukaryota; kingdom Viridiplantae; phylum Streptophyta; class Magnoliopsida; order Geraniales; family Geraniaceae; genus Pelargonium; species Pelargonium exstipulatum. The sequence goes on along the minus strand of JAYMTG010000203.1, from coordinate 8,752 downwards.
CTAAACTCATTGATAAGAGAAATGAAGCATACAAGTAAACTGAGATTATACCTATGTACAGAACCTCAGGCCATATACTCCCTCCGTCCCAAAATAAGTGTAACAGTTTCTGTTTTGAGAAAAGTTAAGGGGAAGTTAGTTAGTGTTGTGTGCCTTTCCTCTTGTATTCCCGAGGGCATGTGTTGTAACAAACACAACTAACTTCCTAAAAAGAAAACATGTCACCTATATTGGGACAAAAAATGCAAGGAAAACATGACACTTGTTTTGGGACGGAGGGAGTATTACTCATGTTATTCTTCCAGTAGTACAGTATACCAAGATTAGTTAATTACATATATAAATGAATATTCTATTGAGTTTCTAGCTAGTAATAGCATCCTTTAGACCCTTCAAAGAGCTAAAATCTATATTGACTATATAAATCATTGGTTAGACTTAGCTAATATAGGGATAGATCAGAATTCACTTTGAGTATAAAAATGCAGCATTATAAATGATACTTCACAGACAAACTAACATTAACATGTCTAGTATAACAAGTGGATTCCTAGCTAGCTAGTGTTGCCTTAAGCTGCAAAAGATGCTTATTAAACAGTAAAGTAAATAAGCCTCATAAAAGACTTGTTCTTTCTAATGCATACTTATTGTATCTAAACCCGAATTATGCCCTAAGATGAGCACCTAGCTAGAAAGAGAACGAAGCTTCAAAGATGATGGTATTATCAAACTCACAAAGCAATGATCAGTAAAAGTGAAGTATTGTTCATGGAATATGTTGCTACTCTGCAAAGAATACTAACTTGCCTTCACAAAAGCAAATCTATTGTAATCAATAAAATCATTGCTTAGCTATACATATGCCAACACAATGTGTGAACTCAGACTAACTGTGTTGCGTAATCTCTGGTTTATAATCAAGGGCCTTATACTTACGAAGCACGCATTTCATGGTTTAAATTTCACATCATCCCATCTTTCTACTAATATCAACACTTTGAACTTGCTTTGTCCATCAGCATCTAGCTAATTTCAGTTGCACCATTCTTTTACTGCATCTTCCTAGATACATCATAATTCTATTGAGATAAAGCATATAGGTTGCTTTGATAAGCAAGCACACATTTCAGTGCAATGCACAATTTTATTAATCACCCAATGTGCCATTTAGAAATTACTTGGGTTATCTAGATGGTTGAAATTAACTTCTGCTTTAAAGCTAGGATATGCTGTCTGATAACAAAACAACTCCTTGGTAATGGAGAAGATCCTATTCAGAGAACACACATAAAAGTATCTGTACTTAGTGTGCGTATGTGATGTTAAGACACCTGGCAATTAATATATAGTGTTGTTCGAAGTGTATGGAAGGATCTCAGCTGTAATGTACTTGGATTATGAATATCAAACAACGCAAAGAAGAAAAAAAGAATCCATCACGCATAAGCATATGTAGCTAGCTGAATGTGCAGTGTGCATGCATATATATCTAATGAAGTGACTATCAACTTTCTAGAGAAGTTATGATGATTATTGCAGTTTGACAGTAAGTGTCACTTAAGCCATATCCCCAAAGCAACATCCTTATTTTCTCCTAGTAATAAACAAGACTTCTTCACCATGTGCAGAAAGGGTATTTGTATAGAGTTTCTTCACTTTTTGAACTTTGATAGCAGAGAGATATTAGTCAACTTTTGGTTGCATGGCTTTTAGGTACATAACAATTGATCGAAAACCATTGTTTAAAATATCAGAAATATACTTTAGGCCCCATGTTCCACCCCAAGTACATCAAGCACAAAATAGGCACGCCCTCCTCTTTGAAAAGGTAGGACCAAGTCTGAGAATGTTGCTGGGAGATGGAAGCCAATGGGTGCATTAGAAGACATAAACAATGCCGAGATTGACGTTGGAAGGTTATTCATCTATGTTTGAACAAAAGTAGCTTTCTAATTTTAACCTGCTATGATTCAATGTACCTACACTTGTTTTCCTCAATCATCTTGGTTAATATCAACACCAGATAAGTATTTCTGATTATGATTAGCACTTAGAGCAAAACTAAACAAAATAACTATGATTATCAATACTTCTATGAGCTCATCTTATTATAAGTATGTATAGCCAAAGACAATAAGGGAGTTAAAAGTACATTCTCTATTATTTCCCAATAATTTGCTTAACTAATCCACAATTATCTATAAAGGCAATGACATTGTGTGTGTATGCTCGTGCGTGTGAGACAGAGATAGAGATGGCGACAAGTGGTGGTCTGCTTGTTTTCTCACATCCAAATCTTTGTGAGCCATCTCTATTGTTCTCTAGTCAATGATAAACAGAATAATACATGAGGTTGGGCCTACAGTTCACTATCTTATCTCTTTCACTTCGTATTCTCCTACACTATCGTCTTCTCAAGTACTTCCACAAAATGAGAATATTAAGCTCAGTGATGAAGCTTCCCACTACCATCATTTTCAAGTTTCTTGCAAACAAAAACCAACTTGAATACTTCCATAGAGATTGAAAGAAAATGAAATTTATGGCTGAATATAGTATGGTAGACAATATTATTATCAGAGCACTTGCAGACTATTAATCAGACAGAATAGTCAAAATTCTCATCGATATGTAATAAGTACAGAACATCATATATAGAACGAAAGACAAATATATATCACTGACTAATGAAATAGATTAATTAATCCCTTGGTGTTGAGTTATCAGGTATTATCAGATTGTAGTGAACATATTAGCCTTTCATCTTTTATATATATGTGGATCAATATCGACCTTGCACCAGACATTGAACTATCTGGAGCCTAAAACTTGCTGGATGCATCTATCTGGAAACTACTACTTGGCACTATATGTTGTATCCTATTTTCTGTTTACTGTTTTTTTTTCTTTCTCAACTCAAACCACTAACACAAATGGTACAAGTTCCATTGCATATCAAAAATTTCCATTTCAGGCAATGTACAAGTTCTGAGAAACATAACTTTTTTAGTTTTTTTTCTTCTTCATGATATGACGGGCAATCTGTCTGTCTATCATGCTATCATTTTATTCCTTTGGATCCATTTGTTCTTAGTGAAAAGTTAAAGAAACAAGTTACGTAATATTATCATTTTTTTTTGTCTTCAACCATAATCTACAGCATGTTCATACCAATGGCTGTGCAAGAGAAGCAAAATATGGCCCTTAGTCATCAAATGACATGATGCATTAGGCACATCATCATAGTAATAATGAAAAGGACAGCAGCACCAACAATTAACCACTTTGTGAAGTGGGCATTGTCCTCCCCATCATAGTTGTAGGCCACAAGTGCTTTTCTAGTTGCACAAACTATGTTTACCTGATATTATTAATCTTTAAAATGAATTAGTAAAAAATTAGTCATGCACATGAAACAAAACTAAACAAAGTAAACGATTAAAACAAACCTTATATATGTGTAACTGAATTGCCAAGCAAAAAGATATCAAAATGATTCATCATATTTACTAATAGTTATCTATTCCTTTCAACCTCATAATAATAGCCTCAATGCAAAAACATGATGAAGGCTAATCTAGACCAACATAATAAGTAATAACAAATGTTCCAAATTTAAAAGGGAAACAACTAACAGTATTTTAATTTGTATAATCGAATCCGAAGCGAAGAGTAGTGCAAACAAAAGTTTAGAAACAACCAAATATTGAGTCTTGAGAATGAATGAGGGGTGATAAAGTGAGGTAAGGCGCACTGCGATTACGTGTTTGAGAAAAACCCTAAATTGCTTCTCCGCATCTGTTTTAACCTGCAATAATTAAAATACTAAAAATACGAATAAGATCAAATGGTTGTGATAGTTTAAGTATAAAAGAGAATATAGTATTAGTGTGAGCATATGAATTACAAATACATGTATAAATAGGCGTAGATGAGAAGTTGACTAGCAACAACTTTGTCACAATAATAGTAATGTAAGGCTAAGGCCTGATTCGAGATAGAATCTTGAAGAAGACCCATATACCCTTCAAATTTTTATATCGAATTTGTTTTATTTTATAACATGATAATAAGTAATAACAAACACCACATTGCCTGCAGTGAACAACAACATAACAAACACCAAAAGGGAAGAGAAATACTGAATGTTCTTCATGGTTTTCTTGGAGCAAAAACTTGAATACCAAATTACCAATATCAAATGATGGTGATCAGTAACATATATGTGATCATATGAACAACAAAAGGCCCTTATATAGGTTTACAAGAGTTGGTTAGCAATGTGAGATTACGAAAGTAACTGATAAAAGCCTAAACTGATACGAGTAAATTGAGGAGTAATTTACTACAGGACGGTGATGAACAGATAAAAAAGATTCAATTTTTTGCTTGTGGGACATAAATGGAGACTTGCCCACCACCTTATAACTTACAAATTACCTTAATGTGGTTGTGGTTGTGTCTGTGCACACTCAGAGACCCACTTGAGTTATAGTAAGAAAAATTATTATAACAAGTAATGGTAGGTAAAGTGGTTGCACTGCAAGTTTCCTGAGTCTATCCATTGTGGACTGAGGAGCTGTAGAGGATCTCTGGCTGGCGTGGGAACAAGGAAAAAAATAAAGGGTCAATGATGGAGAGAGGTTTTGGTGGTGGTGGTGGTGGTGATGGTGGATACTAGAATGCGCACTAAAGAGATAGGACACAATAAAGGGCATATTTTTGTTGCAAAACAAACAAACCCAGAGCTCTTTGTGGGCCCATTTCCACCATGGCCAAAGAACTATTAGGGCCCACTTCAACACCAAGAGCCACCCTCTCATCCCTCATCATTACCATCTTGAGCTTGAATTCTCACTTTCTTCATATCTGTACTACCCACTCTCAATTCCCACAAACAGTCTCCCTTATTTTCCCCTAAAACCCATTTTTGTTGGGAGGTGTTCTCTTGGACTAAATATTTTGTCTTTTGTTTTCTGAATGTACTGATTTGTGGTTAACTCAACTTTCCAAGAAAAGGGTGAGGTAGCTTTGGGTTTGTTGATGAGTAGCTGGTGAGGTGTTTGGGTTTTTTTGGGCTGTTTCTGGTTTTTGTATGTGATGGGGAATTGCTGGTGTAGGTGGAAACCTTCAATTTACAGAGTCTCCTCCAATGCAAAATCAGGTGGGTCTCTTTTTCTGCTTCTTTGGAATGGTTGTCTGGTAACTGGGTTCTCCTTTTTGAGTGATTTAAGAAATGGGTTTTGTGTTTTTTTGTAAGCTTTCTGATCATACTCTGTTTTTAGTTTCTTGCATGGGTTAATTACTTCCCTTTACAGTAGCTACCTTGTTGATCAAAAATTCAAATTTCCTTCTTTTCATGCATGCTTTTCATAATCATGCTATACTTTTGAGTTGTTTTCCTGGTTCTCTGTCTGTAGATTCTTTGAATTTAGTATTGATTTTTCATAAGATTTTCTAGTTTTGAAATTCATGAAGATATGGTTTCCATTTTTTTATATGTTTTTGGTCCCTTGTACATTTTATATTTCTTATTTGGTAGGGGATCCTTGTCATTGTACTATGTTGAATCTTTTCTTAAAAACCTTATTAACAGCTTGTGTTTGGAAGTATGACTGTTGCTTCAAAACTTTACATATTTGTTTGACTTTCATTTTCAGCAAATTGGTTTTTTATCTAAAAAAAATTCTGGTACACATGAAATTGGTAAAAAAAAGAACTGAGCTGTTGAAATTGGTAAAGCCATAAAAGAGGAATTTTTTTTTTCCACCCTATAATTTATGGTTGTGACATGTATTTTGATATTTACTTTTTGTATCTACAAAATTGTTTTTGTCATGAAAGTAGAAAAGAATTGAAGTTTACATTTGGAATTCGGTAAATGGATAGGTAAACAAATCTGTTTTTATTTTCTTCAGAGTCTCCAAAAGATCAAAGTCCGTCAGTTAAACCAGAGAAAGAAGTCAGAAAGTTACCATCAAATCCAGAAGAAGTAGAAGACCTCCGCCGGGATTCAGCTGCAAATCCACTGATTGCATTCACATACGACGAGCTTAGGATCATCACTGGAAACTTTAGGCAAGATCGAGTGTTGGGTGGTGGAGGATTTGGAAGTGTTTACAAAGGGTTCATTACTGAGGATTTAAGAGAGGGTCTTCAGCCCCTTCCAGCAGCTGTTAAGGTTCACGATGGTGATAACAGTTATCAAGGACATAGAGAATGGCTGGGAATATTCATTTTTTGATATTTTGTGCAGATGTTAAGATATAAGATGTGGAAATGCAATATGTCTTTTGTTCACAATTAGATCTTTATATTTTTCTTTGTTTGAATGAGAACTTTGTTGGCTTTAGGCAGAAGTCATATTTTTAGGGCAGCTTTCTCACCCGAATTTGGTGAAACTTATTGGATACTGCTGTGAAGATGAATACCGGGTACTAATATATGAATATATGTCTCGGGGTAGTGTGGAAAACAATTTATTTTCAAGTAAGTATTTCCTTTTCTTTCCTTTTGATATTAAAATGATGATCACATATTTCTTATTTAGCTGTTAACTTAGAAGAAATAAGAGAGAAGTGATCTTAGGAAGGAACAATGCAATACCACAGAATCAAAGCGAACAATGCCGTAATTTAGCTGGTGGAAGATTCTAATCAATATCATTTTCCATTGCTTGTGCAGCATTAGTTTTCAATAATCAACTATAGGATGATCATTGTTGGTGCAAAATGACATTGTGGAATAATAGTAACACCAGCTTAAGAAATGGTAAATGAATTCGTAGTAGGTATTTTTATGGATAAAATTAGTTCAAGTGGAGCGCTGTATTAGAGCCTTGGGGTTTTAGTAGCCTATACTAGATGCATTATACCAAAGAAAGGAGGTAAAGGCAAAAGGCAGGGGTTACCATCTTGAAGGTCCAGAAGTGACCACTAGGGAGAATGAAATCAATTTTAGGAAGAATGGCCTATAATGGCCTCAAGAAATTGTCAGATGAATGTGCTCTTTTAATTCGTTATCGTTGGATGTGACTTGGAGGAATGAAGTGGTTTCGAACAAACCCCGTTGTTATAAGACTTGTTATTGTCAAATATAGCTTTGTTTTTAGGAATATTGGTGAATTTGGGTGGCATGTTGTTTTGATTCTCTTCTAACTTGTAAGAGACGCATACCCTCCCATGATGCAGGAGTATTGCTTCCTCTTCCATGGTCCATTAGAATGAAGATAGCATTTGGTGCTGCAAAAGGACTTGCCTTTCTTCATGATGCCGAGAAACCTGTCATCTATCGTGATTTCAAAACATCTAATATTCTGTTGGACCAGGTTAGTACTCTAAAAATTCTATATTAATAGAAAATCTAGAAATTCTTAGTACCATTTTGTGTGTGTCTGAATGAGGTGAAAATGGGCAAGATATGTTACCTTTGGCAGTGACTTGTCCGACAACAGAAGCTGAAGTGACTTGCTGCACTCTATAGATAACTCAATACTTTAGAACATGTCTTTGAGGACATTAAACCAATCCTTATTTCCAGAAAATTTCTTTTAAAATTAATGGGGAAAAAGTTTGAGTAAAGGAGTATAAATACAGATATATCTTGTTCGTCGGATAACTTAATGTCTGTTCAGATCTTGAAACCATTTCCTCAACATTTTTTTGAGTTACTAATTCCTGTCTTACCATAAAGTGGACAGTGACTTGGACTACTCCCAAGTAGCCATCACTCATCAGTCGTAAAGATTAATAAAATGTTATGGAATGATCTTATTTTTGTTCCAGTGTGTAATCAAATTATTTGCACTTCACCATCTCTAACTTACAGGACTACAATGCAAAGCTCTCTGACTTTGGCCTTGCAAAAGATGGACCGGTGGGGGACAAATCTCACGTTTCTACTCGCATAATGGGGACATACGGATATGCTGCTCCTGAGTATATCATGACAGGTAACTTCTAGTCATAACCACAACCTTAAATCCATTTCTCTTATTCAATTATATGTTTCCAAGTGGCCCGTAGCATTTAGAATAGATTGATACATTTTTTAAAAAGAACTGACCAAACCAATATATATCCTTATGCAGGTCATCTGACTCCAAGAAGTGATGTTTACAGTTTCGGGGTTGTTCTACTCGAACTTCTCACAGGAAGAAAATCTTTAGACAAATCACGACCAGCTCGTGAGCAGAACCTTACGGATTGGGCACTCCCTTTTCTTAAAGAGAAGAAAAAGTTGCTCAACATTGTAGATCCAAGATTGGAAGGAGATTATCCGGTGAAGGGAGTTCACAAGGCAGCCATGCTAGCTTATCATTGCTTAAACCGGAATCCGAAAGCTAGGCCTCTAATGAGAGACATAGTGGATTCCTTGGAGCCTCTGCAGGTCCTTCCGGACGAGGTTCCACTTCCAACTGAACAGCTACTCTGACTGTGGTTTCTCAGGCTCCAGATGATCCTCAAGTTGTAAGAAAAGAAGATGCACTTACTTCTGACTGACATTATTTGTTTTTTCTCTTATATTTGATGAAACGTGTTCTCCAGCTTAGGAGAGTTTTTGCCTCAGATAGTTTTTCTTGGTGTGTTTACAAAAGAAAGATTCCATTGGTTTTTTCATTTGTTGAAACTGGGTTATGGTTTGGTTACTTGGAATTGAATTATTGTATGAGTAAATATAGCATTGTGAAAGAGATGTGTATCTGCTTCTTCACTTCAGAAATTAGAAAATAGTTGAGTTAAAAGAGTGTTCA
>JAYMTG010000202.1:0-15073 GCA_036897565.1 Pelargonium exstipulatum | reverse complement strand
TCCGAGAGGATGGTGAAGGGGCGCATGAACCCCGCCGATGTGGCCGCCGAGGTCAAGTGCCTACGCCGATTGATCGGCATGCGCTGTTCCAATGTCTACGATCTTTCTCCCAAGGTCGAGCCCCAACCCTAATTTCCCTTTTCTCATCTTCAATCAATTTGTTTTGCTGATAACACGTCAATTGAATTCTGTGCAGACCTATATGTTCAAGCTTATGAACAGTAACGGTATCACGGAGTCTGGTGAGAGCGAAAAGGTCTTGCTGTTAATTGAGAGCGGTATTCGGTTGCACACTACTGATTATGTTCGGTACGGTTTCAACGAATCCTTGTTTCAAGTTTTGCCCACTTTTAGCACCACTTTGCATGTCTAGAAAATATGGTTCTTTGTTTCTTTTAGTGAAAGGATTGTTTATGTATTGTGCTTGGTTAAGGACCCGAGTATCTGGAATGTAGCTGTTTGGTTGCTCAGGATTCTATATTGCATTGTTTTCTTTTGTTAAGCTGTTGCTAGCAGTTCCTAATGTTAATGTGGTTACTGGTTGGAGTTTGGGACGTGCAGTGAATGCTCTCTTTATTGCTAATTTTGACGTATCTATCTTTCGAACTTGAGTTCATCTGTCGGGCATGAAGGGAAAAAAAAGAAAAGAAAAAGAAATGAGAGCAAACAACAGAGAAAAAAAATTGACATTTTTTTCACTCTGTAGGGACAAAAGTAATACACCATCTGGTTTTACTCTTAAATTAAGGAAGCATATACGCACCAGAAGGCTAGAGGATGTGCGGCAGCTTGGATACGATCGGGTATAATTCATGGCATCCTCTTTTATGCTTATAAGCTTATCTATCTCATTTCTTTCGTTTGTTTCAAAGTTTAGATGTTGGTGTGTATTTTACTTTTGTCTAATATTTCTTATTTCATTCTTAGATCGTAATCTTCCAATTTGGACTGGGTGCTGATGCTCATTATGTCATATTGGAGCTCTTTGCCCTAGGAAACATTATCCTCACAGATTCTGATTTTATGGTCTTGACTCTTCTCCGGTCTCACAGGTTGGTAATTCTGTTATTTAAAATTACTCTTGAACTTCATAACACTTGCTTTTATGTGAAAAGATGCTCTCCTTGTGGGTGAAGGTATGCATGTATGCATATACTCTTAAATCTTTTTAAACTATATGTTGTGCCTATTCGTAGGGTGGCTTTCTTAGCATGGGAGTTTTCTAGCAATGCTAACATGCCTTGTATACACTATTTGTTTATTGTATACACTATTTGTTTATCTCTAGACTTTTTCATGATTCTAAATGGACTATTGTTCGATGTCTGCATCATATATTTCACCTATGGCTGAAGCTATGTTTGTTAGCTATAATTAAGCTTGCTTATACAGTAGAGGGAATCAGTTATGTCTCACCACTGTTATACTACTGATATATGTCGTGTTTTTTTAACGTACTACTGCTGCAAAGTTGCACGCTGCCTTTACATCTAGAGAACCTGGTTACAATAAACCTGATAAGGACACTGGACGTACTAATGTACCAGATTCATCAAGAATTAAATAGTTTGTTAGTTCCTAATTAAGCTTGCTTATTCAGTAAAGGGAATCAATAACTTTATGTTTTTTTAGTAGTTTGTATTGTTTTGTTTTAATACTTAATATATGGCGGATTTAGTTAAATAACATTAACTATTCAATAATAGGGATGATGATAAAGGGGTTGCAATTATGTTTCGCCACCATTATCCTACTGAAATATGTCGAGTTTTTGAGCGTACTACTGCTGCAAAGTTGCATGCTGCCTTTAAATCTGGAGAACCTGATTACAATAAACCTGATAAGGACACTGAAGGAGGTACTAATGTACCTGATTCATCAAATGAAAAGCAGAGTAGCCGCAAAGGTGGGAAGTCTTCTGAATCAAGTAAAAATAGCAGTGATGGTGCTTGTGCCAAACAAGTCACGTTGAAGACTGTTCTTGGGGAGGCATTGGGCTATGGACCGGCACTTTCAGAGCATATTATATTAGATGGAGGTTTGGTTCCAAATATGAAGATTTCAAAAGAGAACATGTTAGATGATAACACAATTCATGTTTTGGTCCAAGCTGTTGCAAGGTTTGAGGACTGGCTACAAGATGTAATTTCAGGTGATAAAATTCCTGAAGGATATATTTTGATGCAGAAGTCGGGGAAGGAACCAGGAGGTTCTGGCCAGGTTACCATTTAGATCCTTTATCGCTCCTCTTCCTTTTCACACATTCGTAGACCTGACAAGGAAAACTTATGTTTATTTTTTTGGATGTTTGTATTGGAATTGTTTTCTCAGAAAGTATAACTTTTATTTGCAGATCTATGATGAGTTCTGTCCCATTTTACTGAACCAGTTCAGATTGAGGGAGAATGTGAAGTTTGATACCTTTGATGCAGCTTTGGATGAGTTCTATAGCAAAATTGAGAGTCAACGGTCCGAACAACAGCAAAAGGCAAAAGAGAGTTCAGCTAATCAAAAACTCAATAATTTACGTTTTGATCAGGTTTGTGTTATTCTTAATACTAGCCCTGCGCATACTATGCATTCCAGGGTTGCATAAAGAAATAAATGAGAAAAAGAAAAAAATGGAAGATAGAAAGTTCAGGTTGTAAGAGAGTTTAAGGGACAGATGTAGGAGATGTGAAGTTACTTATTTGACATTGCGTTTAGTTTTTTTAGGGAAAGATGGTGAGTTGGCAAAAGATTCTAACCCCCTCTTCCCTATTTAATCACAAAAGCTGATTAAAGTATAGTTTATGTGGACTGAAGTCCCTGAATTCGTCATGTCTGCATAAGATTAATTTCTTGATATATTTAGAGTTTGTAACCTATTAGTCAACATGTTTCACCTTTAGTCTTTTTTCTTATGTATGTGCTATCCTTTCCTGCTTCATAGTGGTTTTAAACTAGTAATGGCCTATTAGTGTGAACTTTGATCATTGAACTTCAGCTCTCATGCCGCCGATTGGTTTGGAACCGTTGGTTATGGCATCCCCAGCAAAATTCGGCGGCTATCAAAATTCAGGTTTTGATTTGTGCTTTTTACTGCAGCAAATTGATCGTTGAATTTGGTGTCGCATGAGAATTTGTGAGCTTTTTCTAGTTCAAAACAATAAATTTTTATTTTGTTTAATGAGTGTGAATTAAAGTTAGCAATTTGATCGTCGAATTTGGTGCCGTATGAGAATATGAGAGTTTTTTTTAGTTCAAAACAATAAGTTTTATATTATTATCAGGTATTGTTTAATGAGTGTGAATTAAAGTTGAGAATTTGGGGGGGAATGGATTTTGATTTTAGACTATAGTGGGTATGTTTGCTGCATTGTTTGAATAATTATGATATTTGTCAAGGCATGGGTTAGGAAGATGTACTGGACTGAAGGCACCAAAAAAAAAAGTGTTCTTTCAATGCTAAGAAACAATGGGTTTTTGGTTCATCAGTGGAATAGCATAGGACACTTAGGGTTAACTCGGTTTTTTGTTGGGACTATTGTTAATGGGCAATGGAAATTTGTGTAGTATATTTATGTAATAATTACTTAAACTCTGAGAGGGCTAGTGAAATGAATACTGCATCACAATAAGTGGGTTAATGCATTTGTTGCATCTCCTGTTATGAAAATAATCGTCTGTACGAATTTCTATTGGCGACACAGTTCTTTCTTAGAGTACGCTAGTAGCTCTAAATTGACTCCATATTATACCTGGAGTAATGGGTGAAGTTAAGTTGGCTAGGGTTTGTTAGCATTTTTACTGACTGTCCACTGAACCATAGGTGGCAATTGAATGAAACTAGTTTTGGCTGGCAGATGCAGGAAACATGTGCAAGTACTGAAATTGACGTATCAAATGAATATTGAATAACTGGAAATAACCACAGCTCAGAGTACTAAAGTAAAAGCAGCAATTATGTGTACTCCTAATTGCTGACATTTTAATTACCCAATACGTACGCTGAAAAAATATGATTGAACCACATCTTCATAGTTTCCATCAAAAACTTTAGAGGTAACTTCATAACTTCTCCTAGATGATCGACACTAACCAACAAGCAAAGTATCTTATGGCATAAACCATCAATGGTTTAGTGTCCAAGCCAGCAAACCAACGACAATGAATGACTGTGTCATTTGAAGTGTGAGGTGACATATGCACTTGTTATTTTTAAGCAAAGAGAGCCTAGTGAAGCAAACACAAAAAAAAAAAGGTTGCTTATAAGTTTATGATATGCTGCGCATCAGTTCTGATATTCAATGTAGAATTCAGACCAGTAACCTTTTTTTTTTTTTTGGTTTCATTCCTTAAAACCACTGTGATCTAAATTTGGGCTACAAGGCTATAAGATTTTTTTATTTGGGTGTATCATGATTACTCTTCTTGCAACATTTTAAAATTAATCAAAGTGCTCGCTTTGAACTTTAGCTCAACTAGAGATTGGCACCAATTGCCCTGTGATCTTTTAGTAGTATTGGTGATTACGTGCATCATAGTTCATTATGTTCACATTCTTACAATAATCTCTGAACTTGATGCTTTATATTGTTCAAATATACTTTATTTTCCTACGCCAATTCATTTTGGAATAATTTTAAAATGTTCCCTAAATTCCTTATGACGCAGTTATGTTTTTCTAATTCCTCCATCACAATTGACTTTCTCACTTTCCATGTTCATCTGTTGCAAAATAATTGTCAAATTTCTTATAGAACTATTCGAAATTTTATTTGCTTACATTGTCATTGAACACAGAACACCTATACATATCACTACAATTGTTTCAAATGCATTAACTTAGTTTTCTGTTACAAAGGTAATCTCTGAAGAAAATTAATAGATGGTGACTCAAGCATCCACTGCTTTTTTTTTTCTTATAAAGAAAAAAAAAATCTCCAAGGAGGGGGTAACCCAAGCATCTGCTAAGTTTTCTTTTAGAACAATTTGTTTGTTTGTGTGTGATAGTAATTCTGAGAGGGAGGGGATATGTTTTTTATTGAGTGATGACAAATGATTATTTAGATAATCATCAACATATGCTTAAGTAGCATGTGGTCATTATGCAATTAGTCCTTTCCATTTGAGTCATAACACATGCAACAATATTTGGCTCAGTTCAATAGTTGCTTCATTTGACAGTTAATATGTTTTGTATTTCTTGTTAAGTGTTTACTAATTACTAGCTACAGAAGTGCTACAAAGGGAGAAAGGAAGGGGAAGCTGAACATTCTAAGGTGCGAGAGCAGTTTTATGGTATTTATGGGAAGCAATGCCAGAATGTTGATAGGTAGTTTTGTTGGATCTTATTGTTAGGTTGATAAATATCTTTGTAGTACTCCTCCCTCTTTAGGTTTAGCTTATTCTAATAGTTACAGGTTCATTGTTTTTCTGGGAATACTTCTCATTGAGTTTTGTGCTATCATTTCTAAATAACCTAATTTTGTGTGCATTCAGGCAATGTTTTGGTCCAGAATCAAATTTCTTTCAACAGCTATTTTTTTTCTTTAATGCACATAATGTTGGTGATTGTTTGGTCCTTGTGGAGACGTGTCGTTTGCTTCAGCAGTTTGTCCAACATGGTGGTACGTTGGCAGTATTTCTACTTGAGAGCTGTACTTTGAACTAGATGTTTGAGATTCAGTTGCTTTTTGTAATTTCCTTTGTATGATGCCTGCCTGAACATAGTTGTTAGTTTCGTACGATACGTGTTGTGATTTGATACGATACAACAGCTAATCGATGCAAATCCTATGTCTGTATCATTAAGGGTATGTATTGCTTGACGAATTGGTGTGTATCGAGCGATACATATGATTCTAAAATGTTGAATTTTTCTCTTAATTTGTGCCACAAATCTTAGTTACCACAACTAGCTCATCAATAAGTACAAGGCCCAATATACGATTTACGTCCTATCTTCACTTAAAAGCACAATAATACCAATAACAGTTAATTAAATTTTTATATCCAATAAATTTTCAAATTTGATTTTGTTTAAAAATATGAAGTATCACTCATCAGAGTTAACACAGAAAAGATTAGGTATTTGTAAACATATGTACCACAATTGGTATAAAACATTAATACATGAATGTTATACAAAAAATGATTACATAATACCTTTAGAACTATATATTACTAAAAATAATTATGAATCCTACAATTCACGATTAAAAAGTAGCTCAAACGATTCACAATACGAATCTCGATTCAACAACCAAGCAGCTTGAATATAAATGTGGGTAATTTGTGTCTTAGTGCTGCATTTTCTCCCCTTACCTTAGTATAAATGCGTGTAGATTTGTCATAATGCTGGATATATATCTCTGCATATTAGCTTTTTCATGTGCTCCTCTTGCGTTGTTGTGAATTTGAATGCTACATATATCTTTTTTAATCTTGGTCATCTGGTCACAAAAGGTGAAATCCCGTTACCCCACTTGTTTATAAACATTCCAAAGCTAATGAAATTAGGACACATCTAAAATGTCTACTTAATGTGAATGTTTCAGAAGGAAAAATCTGTTTTCTTTAAATCCTCTAGAACTTATCGAATTAGGGGATTTACATCTCTAGCGATTTGAGAGCCTCCAAGCGTGGTGCCTTCAGTCAGGTACACGCCTTTTGCGCTTTATTATGCCTAGGCACAAATTAAGGTGTATGCTTTCTGCACCTATTTAAAGTGACCTTGCAATCCTAGCTGCTGTTTCTGTACCCAAAAAATTAAATTGAAAGTTCACCTCAATTACCATGAGTTGCTGGTTTTTTACTAAGGAAATTGAATAGTCACCTCAATTATTTGAAGATTACTTTTATATTAGTTAGAAGTTGCTTATAGTTTTTTTTCTTAATAAATTGTTTTCAGTCGTGAGATGATGCTTGATAGTTCATCGCGAAATAGATGAAAACCCCTAAGAATTCTGGCTCTTGGTAGCTGCCTTTGAGTCTTTTGGTGCTCTATTTTAAGTTTATATAGTCAAGTAATGAAAGCAGCCTTTAAGGGTCCTAAAAAGGTGGAAACTTTCTCAATTTAGTTTGTTTTATTGGATTGTTTTTAGGTTCTAGTATATGTAAGTGTGTATATTTTTATTCATTGCATTGCGTTTTGCTTCACTCAGAAGAGGGCTATTTTTACACCTTAAACCTCAAGTGATACAGGAGTTATATCACCTCTAGTGCACCATTCGCCTTTAACTACCTTGTTGATGATAACCATCAAAATTACATTGGGTGCCATTTCGTGAATGCTGTTAACAATTTGCATTTCTGATGTGTCATGTGGCTATTTCTTTATTTTTACTGTGTTACTTTTGTGTGTAGGCATCAAATCCTGGATGTTTAAACAACGCTCACTTCTACCTTTTTACTTTTTTTTTATCATAAACAAGTCCTGTAGCTTTATAGTTCAATACCTTGACTATCATTATAGCCTTTCCTTTTCTCTTCAGTCATATCATTTTGTTGGTTTACTTTTCAGCTAAAACTTTATGTGATGGTTTTAACAGTGTCTGAATGTGTCACAACAAATACTTTGAGCCTCTTTGCGGCCATGGATTATTCATGTCAACATTCTTTAGTGGACAACAGAGTGAAACAACTATCATTTTCATGTATTTGGGCGACACACCAAAATAGGTAGGTAGAATAATTGCGTTGTTTTGAATTTATCATGGTCTTCTGAATACTCATGCTTATGAATTCTACAGACGATTGCATATTTGTTGCCTGAACTTATTGCCTAGGTGTCTCACATTTGTTTAGACTGAACTTCTAATTTTGTACTTTGTGTCATTAGCATTTTGTGTCTGATATGATCTTTTAGTTATCTCCAGTATACATGAGTGTGAGTCTGGGTTTATATTCCTGTTTATGTTATGTGTGTTAATTTTCTTCCCAATGCAACATTGCTTATTTAGCATTTTCTTGAACAGAAATCAGTTGAAAGATCAGCTTTTAATATCACCAGACGAATGTAGCCCAACAACATTGTTACTAGAAGCAGTTGTGCTTCTAATAGATCCTAAGCTTCCATGGGCTTGCAAGATAATTGGCTATCTCATGAAAAGAAATGCATTCACATTATTTAGAGATATTGTTCTTACTGCCAAGGTATGCTTCTCATTTAGCTACATAGTTTTTTTTATTCCTTATTGCGATGCTAATTATGTTTTGATTCTATGTGAATATGCGTCACTTGATTAAACTTTAGATTCAAATTTTCATCTATTGAATAGATAGGCAAAATTTTGTTGAAGGTGAAAGCACATACATGTTGTTGACTTGGGTTGGCTTGCTTAAGCCATTAATATGCGACTTATTGGACTCAATTACAATTTTCTTAATAGGTAGTTTTGAAGAACTGAGGTCTGGTGATCATCTCCAAAAATGTATTTTCTAATCCGAGACTGAGATTATTGTAAGGATTTTTTGCAGCTTTAGGAGTAAAGAAGGTAATGCATGAAAATCACTTTAAGTACTTTTAGAGTCACCCGGAACTGAACCTTGATGGTATTATCAATTAGTTCTGCAATCATGTTTTTTTTTAATGCTGGTTTGTGAATTCTAGATCTCACAAGCATACATTTTTTACACTTAAATTTTTTTTTATCTAAAAATATATGTTATATATATCAAATTATATGTATTTGTAGTGTTTGAAGCCTTTTTGGTAATATATATTTATATAGGACAAAGTATTGGGCTTTTAATAAGTTTATATGACAAGAGTCTAGTTTTGTGTTGGTTTATACCAAACATTGTGTTGTGTTATTGTATACTGTGTAGCAAGAGCGTAGTAAATATCTTCTCTTTATATTCATCTGATTTCTTCTAATTTTCTTCTTCTCACTCAATGAGCCTTTGAGATTACTTTATACTTTTACTTTGTTGAAGTGGGTGATAAAATTGTCTCACATTGAAAAAAAATATAAAGTAAAGTGGCTAAAAATAATGGTGCTAGTGAAACCCTACTAACAAGTGAAAGCCCAAGCCATTATGCTTAAAGGCCCGTTGAGAGAGGAGAATTATAACAAATCAGGTAAATGTAGAAGTGTTGAACAATGAGAGAGTGTAGACTCTGTAGAGAGAAGATATTTATTGCATCATCCCTTTGGTCACAACTTTTACAGTGTCACCCTACTATTGCTACACAACAGTATGCGGGTTGGGATGAACTAACATAGAATTGGGCTCATGTCATGTACAATTATAAAAAAGCCCAATGTTGTGGCCTGTATAAATATATTTATCACCAAAAGGCTTCAAAAACTACAAATACATATAATTTGGTATATATAAAATAGATTATTAATTAAAAAGTAAACGTGTTAGAAACGTACCGTGTTGCATATATTTGAAAGTTACTTATCACGTGTCTGAATCGTGTCATGTGTCGGCATTGGTGCAACATAGCCAATACGTATCGACAGTGTGTCGCGTCTGATTTGCGTGTTCGACACCGACTATCTCTCTGATTAGCATGTCAGTGCTTCATAGTTTTGAAGCACAACATAGATCTTGTTTTAATATAAGGAACTTGTCCCATAAAACAATTACTGTGTTAAACAGAAATTTCTTTTGGAAGCCTAGACCCTAGGCGCTAGAGTAGTTCAAGGCCCATTTAGTTATGAACATAGTTTTCAAAAACTGGAAAACATAGGATAACTTGTTTATGTAGAGACATTTTCTATATATTTCCATTCCTTAAATCATTTTTTCACTTTTTAAGACATAAACATTGACATATTTGTTTTTCAATTGGAAAATTAATTCTCTATTCATAGAATAACATTAGCATAAACTATAACTTGTCAAATTAAAACAATGTAAAAAATTGAATTTTAAATTAATAAATAAAAATGAAAACATTTGTGCATAATAGATACACTGTGAGATTTAAAGAAGTAAAAAAGAGTAGTGGAAAAATGAGTTGTACTTGAAAAACTGGAAAAAATATTCCATTTTCAATCTATTTTAGAAAATTTTATTTTCCAAAATGAAAACCGTGTAAATGGAATGAAATGAAATTGAAGTACTCCACAACAAAACAGGCCCTTAGTTTATGAAAAATGAAATTGTTGTACTGTATCTACCGTGAATGTCACCATTAGTTAAAATACTTGATGTGATTTCTTCTAGTGACCTGTCATAAAACACATCCCCACCCCACCCCAGGGAATGCAATATATGGGTGGTTCCATTGTCTAGTACATGTACATGTTTCATGAAATGCCTCATTTCTAGGCTGTTTTGTGTTAGGCTGCTAGCTATATTTTATTTTTTATGCTCTCTAGTCATAAATTGGGTTTAGTGAGTGAAATCTTGGAGCTACATCATCTAAAGAAATAATAAATAATTCCCTATAACTCGTTGAGATTTCTTATATATTGAAGATAAATCCAATTCCTGTTGTTGCGTACTTTAATGGCTGAGAAGGAAAACAAGTAGATGGTTCAATTTAAATTGTATCCTTTAGTTTTACTGTGGAACTGTACCTTTTGCATTGGAATGGTGCCAAAGAAAAGAGAAGAAACAAAAAGAAAAAGAAAGAAAGAATGTTATGTTCATATTAATTTTTTACATCGAGTATCACTCTCATTTGTGAAAGAATATTTCTGGTGCAATTTCTTGCCTTTTTGATAGCATATGCTTGTACTATTTAGAGCCTTTGGCTCTTAGTTTTGATGTTAATGTCTTACATATGAGGGTTGTTCATATATCATGCCAACCCTTTGTCTATCTACCCATCTATTTGTGACCCTCCATGTGATTTGGTTTTGCAGGAAAGTGCGAAGAGTAATAATTATGTAAACAATACATCTTCTTTGGAGCGCGTACTTACCCTCATAGTATCTCATACTGGTGAGAAGCCATGTATTTGCCCAGTTATTGATCCTGAATGGAATTTCTCGTCCCAGATTCTTACAGTTCCATTCCTGTGGCAACTTTTTCCCTGTTTAAAAGAGGCAAATCTCCTTGAACTTTCCTTTCTTTTTTATTTGTTCCATGTTTCCCCACAAGGCTTTTGGGCAATATGAAGCCATGTCAGAAGTTATCAATTATCAAATCATTGCTTTTATGAAGTCTATACTTTTCACTTCCTTTATTGTTTTTTACCAATAATTTATAGATTTTGCATCATTGCATGTGTGATTTTGTTCATTGTGTTATGTTGTTCCAGGTTTTTGCAACGCGGGAACTGAGCGAACATTATGTTCATCAGATGGCCATATGTGTGAAGAATCATGCTACTGTGTTGCCTAATGATACATCAGCTGAGTTTCCTGGTTGTGTGTGCCTTCTTGGGAATATACTGGAAATTGCTGGAGTTGCTTTATCTCAGCCTGATTGCTCTTTTGAAATGGTAAGTAAATTCAAATATTCAATGGTTGTTCACCATTTTTTTTCTACTATCATCCTATTGATCTAGTATATTGGATATGATTATGTCAATTAGTTATCTGGATAGTTACTTTATATGCATCTTCTCATTGGAAAATGGATTCTATACATATGTTGTGAAGAAATACGTGGTTCAAATGTATATTGATACTTGTGATGGGGCAACCAAGGAGCTCCTGACTAGTTCTACTACTTTTAGTTGGGTTTCCAAATAAACATCTCGTGCGTTGCACGACTAGTAAATGCTTATAATGAAAAATAGTGTTAATTAACCTGATGAGAGGTGTAATATAAGGTTTGAATTTATTTTTACTTCAATAGAATATTACAAATGATCTTATATAATCTCTTACATATCCATTTGGAACTTGATTGTTTTCTTCAATATATATAAAATATTTTATTTGTCAAATTCAACATATCATTTTTGAGATAAAAAGTAAACCATTTTGAATGAATTTTAATTTAATTAAAAGTTATAATCTTAACATAAGTCAGTTTAATTAATTTTTTAAGGACAATTTAACTCATCAATTAAACTATATACACTTGTATTATACCTTAAGAATTAGGTCAAATGAAGTTAATGATATAGCAATTATATTGTATTTCTAAGTTAAAATGTTATGGTTGAGTTCAAAATTGTATCATATTTCGATAAATTTTAACCTAATTGAAGGTTCAAATCCAAAATTTATATGTCAATTTAAATAATCATTTAAACTTTATTCACTTGGATTTTATTTTTTCTTTAAATATTCTATTATAGCTAAGCAAAAAATTAGTTATAAGTTGTGAAATAAAGACTTTTATGTCACTCATCTGAAAATTGAAGAAAGTATTGAGAGATGAACTATTATATAATGTGCAGTCTTCTCATATACTACATTTTCCATGTAGTATCTTATCTTTTTCACTTGCAAAAAAATTAAAAGTAAAATGAATCAAATCTTGTCAGTAGAAAATTCTTGAAACATATATGTGTATGTGTATTTTAGCATCTTTTGAAAGCTGAGAGTTAGATAATCTTGTTTTGATGCCCGGTGTATTACTGTATTTCTCTTTGATAGTTCTGTACATTTAAACCCAAAACAACATGCATTATGCTTGTAAAGTTTTCTTAGTACATCTTTTCAACTGTTCCTTTAGAGAAGTAAGATGCATGCTTTTATAAATTTTCATGGAATGTTGGACATATTTAGTTACAGTGGGAATTGCGTACATTTCCTTAATCTAGTCGCATGAGGTAAGGCTAATTCTTTGTACAAAGTAAGAAGTAAGTTTTATTTATTTATTAGTATTTTAGCAAGTAATGTTCATTTTCTTAGTTGCTGGATAATGATCATTGTTCTGCTTCTATGTTAAGCAACTCAGTGCATTGAAATATCAGAGCATTAATTCACTTAACTTTTGAAAGCTAAATGACCTCTCTTCTTTACTTGAGCAGGCTAGAGACTATGCAGCTGTTGCAACGTTGTTATTAGAGGCACTTCCTCAGATAAAATCAAGTAAAGAAAGTATGCTTTGGTCTGGATACAATTTAACTGAATATATCGCTTGAATTGACTGTATTTGTGTTTTATTAGTTTTTCGTGATGAAGTCATTTTACCTTCTACCATTTGCTTTTTCATTGATTGAAGTCAAAATAATTGCTACTCTGTGGGATTTAGGTACAACACTAGGTGATGGTGCTATGGATGCCAATGATGACATAACTGAAATCGTTTTAAATAGTGGTTTGGAAAAACAAATATCCAATGCCATTGATCCACGCTTTCTCTTGCAGTTGGTAGGCCAAGCCTTCTTGCTGTTTGCCATATTGTTTAAAATGATGCTCAGATTAACTAAAGCAATTTCTCACCTTAATCTTAAAGTAAAAGATTTGGAGTTCCATAATTTGAAAACTTGTTATTTTGGAGCAGACAAATGTGTTATTTAGAGGGATTTCACTTGTCAGTGGCTCACAGAGTGATGGACCGGATGATAGAGAGGTGGCCGCTGTTGGTGCTGCATGTGCTTTTCTGCATGTCACATTCAACACTTTACCACTTGAGCGAATCATGACTATTCTAGCATACAGAACTGAACTTGTTCCAGTGCTTTGGAATTTTATGAAGTGCTGCCATAAAAATAAAAAATGGTCTTCATTGTCCCAACAGTTCCCATATTTGCCGGGAGATGCTCCTGGTTGGCTATTACCTCTGTCAGTTTTCTGTCCAGTATACAAGTAAGGCTTTTTTATTCTGTTTTCATGATTATATATGGTTAAGTTTGTAGATAATTTATGTACTCATTTTTAGCTGGCTTTATTTTCTGTTTTAAAGTTTTAATGCTCAGTCTGTATGAAGCTTTTGGGTTGGCACAACTACATATATAAATTGCCTAACTCATGTGTCTTTTTAGGCACATGCTCACGATAGTGGATAATGAGGAGTTCTATGAGCAGGAGAAGCCTCTGTCATTAAAGGATATCAAGTGTCTTATTGTTATACTCAGACAGGTAAGTTGTAGTTGAGTAATCTATACTCCTTCCATCCTATAATATGTGTCTTCCTTGCAAAATTTGTTTATTCCAAAATAAGTGTCATCTTTTCCTTGCAGTAAGTGAACATAATTATACAATTAATATCACTAAGATTTGTTAGTTACAATCACTCGAGTCCATTACAACAAAGACACATAGGTTAGAGTTCCACACTAATTATATTATCCTTCCTTTTTGCAAAAGTCAAACAAGACACTTCTTTCATGATGGAGGGAAACATCATAAGAAAATATATGCAGTACCTATTAGTTATGTCATGGAAGAAATTTTAGTTTGGCATGATGTTTTTAATTTTCAATATGGTTTCCTTTTGCAAGATAATGGCAGCTCATGTGGTTGATCCTATTGATGTCTTACCAGATATTTTAATATGGCTGGACGTTTAATTTTGCTTTGGGTGAATTCAATCTTGCAGGCTTTATGGCAGGTCCTATGGTCGGATCCCGAGGCAACCTCCAGTTTGGGAAGACTTCACAACACTGCTCATAAGCTGAACCCTGTAGAGTTTATACAGTACAGGGTTAGCATTGTTGCCTCTGATCTTCTCTCACAGGTAAATGCAAGTAGAAGTTGCTGAACTTGGATCTGGTTTGACAAATACTTTTGTCTCCTAGATTGTAAGACAACTTTTATGGTTTTCCATGCTTACCCGGTGACAGCCCAGATCCTGCACGGGAATGGTTGGTATATGGTGTGTGAATAACCAAGTCATGAACCGTGCCCGTGGTAGATCTAGGTCGTTATACTTTCAAGTAACGAGGAGGCTGTGATAGCTTTACTTACTCTTCACCTAGGAAGTAGTAATGTATAGATGCTCTTGACCTAAAAAATAGTCCCTAGAAAATATTATACTCTGTTTTGCTTTGTTAATTTGTCGTGTAAAACTGTTTGTAGCTGCAAGATTGGAACAATAGACGACAGTTCGCCCCACCCAGTGATTTCCATGCTGATGCGGTCCATGATTCTTTTATTTCTCAGGTATTACTTTGTGGCTTCCCAACTGTATCTTATTCCTGAGGTCTTCTACTGGTGCTGCTTTTGAATTATTTTTTTTGCCCTTTTGCAGGCTGTTATTGAAAGTACCAGAGCCCATGATA
>JAYMTG010000201.1:0-15098 GCA_036897565.1 Pelargonium exstipulatum | reverse complement strand
GTGAGCACATAGTACATACAACATTTATATGTGTACCATAGATATACACTAGCCAGACAGAGTGGAGAGACTGGACCAGACGAGGCTTCTGCGTTAATCCCTTTCTTGCTTATATGAAATTCAGACGCCAAAATGTAAACATACTGATTTGTTTACGGTCGACGGAGCTTTTTGGTCATTACTCATTATGCCATTTAGGACGTTGGTAGGCAAGTTAAATGCGCGGAAAATGACTCATCGAATAGAATTACGGTTTTATGTAATGTATTCTCTACGGTAGATTTTCACTATTCACTACCTGCTCATCTGTAATACGAGCACAATATTATAAATGTACGATGTATGTCCATACGTTCATGTATTCCAGCATTTTACGAGTACTTTTTTACCTACTTACCCTTCCTTCCCTTCGTAAGCTGTACCTATCTGGCTCCTTATGCTTGATTCCCTTACGCTTGTGTAGCATATTGATCCGGGTTATTGCTGAATAAGGCTTGTTGCACGTTTATATCATCGCAAGTACAAGTGAAGTACTACGATATACATATGTACTTCATATAAGTACTTTTGTTGTGTGTCTGCTTGCTTGCTGTTTTTATTTTCATTTTTCTGTTTGGTTCTGCATCATAACTATATTAATGTGATCAAGTAACTTCGTGTATATATATCTGATAATTTGAGGCTTATGAATACACTTTGAAATATAGAGGCTACTCCAAAGGGTGTATTGAAGCTTATGAAAGTAGAAGGTTTGACCATCTACCATGTGAAGAGCCACTTACAGGTATACATTAAGTTTTTGCATGTAAGGTTATTTAAAAAGAAATGTTCATTTAGTTGCTACTATTCGTTTTGAGTCAATATTGCCATATTTATATATTTTGCAGAAGTACCGACTTGCCAAGTATATTCCAGAGAGAAAAGAAGGTAAGGCTTGTCTTACTTACTTACTGTACGTAAAGATAAGAAAAGTATTGATTGGTCTAGAGTCTGTTAATTTTACTTGTTTATGGTATTAAAGGCATGCTTGTCTCGGTTTTTTTCATTTTATGCTGCTGTCCTGTAATATTCTAAGATGTTCTTGTGACTTAGGTCTCAGCTAATAAATCCCAAACATTTTTTTTTGGCAGAGAAGAAGGCTTCTAGGTTTGAAGAGATGAAGGCAACTACTAGCAGTAATGAAAGTGAACGGAGAAAAGGGTAAATATGTCTACATTGGTTATTTCCTCATTTATTTTTGACATTTTCCTGATGTCAAACATGTAATTTGTCGCAGGAGCGTCCAAATCACCGAAGCCCTACGAATGCAAATGGAAGTTCAGAAGCAGCTGCATGAACAGCTTGAGGTATCGTCTGCTTTTAATAGCCATATGCCCTGAAACTTAGCAGCAAATCTCGTGAAAATGCTGCTTTAGCTTACTTTTGATTATGCATTCAGTTCTGCCACGCTCTCGTCACTAATTAAAAGAAAGTACAAGAATTTTACGAACTCAATTCATAGCTGTGATCAAGTAGCGTTTGGATTAAAAAGCAATTGGAATGGAAATGAGACAGTCATTCCAAAGATATTATCATGACCAAAGTCTTAGATAGTGTTTGTATTATAATTTTTGTTCGATAACGGGAATGAAGATTCGGTATGAAAATGAGATTCTCATTTTTCATGTTGAGATTATGATTCGTTCATATTTTTTTAAAATCCAAATGCTACCCTAATATAAACCTAATGAATTGGGTTCGCATTCCCGTTCCGATTTCTTGATTTTCATCCGTAAACGAAAACTGTAATCCAAACGCAACCTCAGTCCTTTGGTAGTAAAAATCCAATCGTTCTCGTATTCTTTTCGCGCAGGTACAACGAGCCCTCCAGTTACGCATAGAGGAGCATGCAAGATACTTGCAGAAGATCTTCGAGGAACAGGAAAAAACCGGCTGTTCCTTGATTCCTCCTCAAACTAAAAGCTTACAATCACCGATCCATCCATGCCAAGATGCCGAACTGTGTCCTCCTCCTCCTATGTTAGCTCTGGATAGTAGTAGTTTGTCGTCTGAATCTAAAAATGACCCTTTATCAGTTCCATCGTTAAAGCGTAAAGCTATTGACTGTAGTGATTCTGAGCTGCGAGAATGCCCGAAAAGGCTATGTGTTGAAGGGAAGCCGAGATCAGCTTTGGAAGAGGAGGCTGTAGTTACAACATTAAAGCATAAAGCTACTGACAGTAGTGATTCCGAGATGCGAGAATGCCCGAAAAGGCTTTGCATTGAAGGCAAGCTGAGATCAGCTTCTGAAGAGGAGGAGGCTGTAGTTGAAAATCCAGTGCAATGACTGGGAAGATCAAATCTGTAAGGGATTGCGAATTGGGAAGTTCTTGTAAATTCATTCTTAGTGTATCACTCTCATTTGAACTCTAGAAGCAGCAATGACTTTGAGATTTGTTTGATTTGCCCAAGTTCCCATTTTAGCAGTGCAATTGATTTTGTAAATGTATGTACATAAATTAAATGGTTTATGAGCTTAGTAAGATAGAGAAGACAATTGGGTACACAAACTGTTGGAGGATGACATAATTTGTAATAATTACATAAAATATAACACTACTTTTAAAATAGATAAAATAAATAACTCACATTATGTCATATGACGATGACAATAGACGGTTTTTTTATTTTATCTCATTCCTCGCTAAAGTGATTGATATTTGTAATGTGTCACTTAAAACTAATAAAACACTTAAAAGTCTCGTTCTTGCCTCGTTTTTTAAATGTGTTATGTCTCCATCCGATTTCTCGATTGAAATAAAATAATTTCTTCATTCTAAATTATCGGGAACATCAAACTTTCGTGGTCGGAATAAGTTACCATGTACCAAGGCATGATGAGTCAAGCGGTTGATACACTTTAAATTTCTTTTGAGGTCTCAGGTTCAAGCCTCCTTAGCGACGGTATGAGGAGAGATTTATAGGTTTAACGGAATTAACAACTAATAGGGTGACGCTCCCTATGGGGTGAGAAACACTGGCCCGCTAAGCGGGTTTGTTGTTCCTCGCTTATCAAAAAAAATTAATAAAAAAAAAATAAGTTGTCATGTCATCCGTTAGAGAAGTCAATTAAACGCTTTTTATTATTGTTCATTTTTTCATATGTGTCAAACTAATAAACTATAGCTAATCAATTTTCCTCCAGATCAAGACAATAAATTAAATAATATAAATAAATAAAAAACTTATTTTAAGTCAATACAATAGTAAATATAAAATGCTGTAGCTCTTCCTTGTTTGGAATTGGAAAGCATTATATTTAGTGTAGAACAGGCACAGCACAAGCAAGCAAAAGCCAGAGCTCAGCCACCGCTCAGAATGTGAAATACAAGCAGCCGCTGGTAGCTTTTCCTTCTAAGCTACAGCTTCAGCTTCACTGCCTATCGGTATTTTATATGTTATTTCACTGTATTTACCGTTTATTTTATTTTATTTATGAACTGCAGTGGAGTGTGTGTTTGGGGATCACATTTTTAAACACCAACTTGATTTTTTTTACATTTTTCTGTTACCAACTATGTATTTTATTTTTTTTTGAATAAAAAGTGATTTTTGTGTTTTTATTATTTATTAAAGCTGCCTCTTTTTGTGTTTTCCTCTTTGTTTGTACCTCCATTATTTATTTTCTGATTGTGGTGTAAACTGGGAGATCAAGGGTTCCATTAGTTTTGGGCCAAAACTTAAGGCTGCGATGCAACAAAACTTAGATGGTTATTTGATTTCATTTTCTCTTGTTTGTTCAATTTTCTTTTGTAAAGAAATGATATCACAACCTGTTGAAAGTTGTGATGAAGTGAAATTCTAGGAAGGAAATGACCTATGTGTAAAGTTGCAAGTAAAATCCTACTATTAAATTCGACTTTTTAGCTCAAACTTTTGTAATGACACGCGGATTAAACAAATAAACAAAGAAACCCTACTAATAAGATTGATTTTTTATTAGCGTATAATCAGCCTTTTGTATTTAACTCAATATTTGAATTTTACGTTAACTAAATCTAACGTGTTTTGTCCCTTAGGGTATGGCTCAATGGTCAAAATGCACCTCTTTCTATGAGAGGTCGTGCGTTGAACTCCTTGAGTTGAGTGGGGTGGGGTTTTAAGATGAGAACTACTCCTGTTGTGTAGCTCAACTGATTAAAAAATAAAAGTTGACGTGTTTCATAAATTGGTATTCCCTCTACCCCAAAACCCTCCCAATTACCCCATATACATTTGTGTATAAAATTCAGTTTTAACTTTTAAGTTTTAACTCATTTATTGTAGGAATACTATTGATAATTCGAGTAGGAGTATTACATTTTAGCTCTTCAAATAAGTTTGTCATATGACCATTTCAACATCTATGGCTCAAGTGAACTCTAGGCAAAAGAAACTCAATTAAACATACTAGGTGTCAGCATTTAAGCTATAGTAATTGTTCTTTGTAGATAACTTTTGTTTCAACTTTACTACTTGGTGTTGTGGATTTGTGGGTAATGCTTGCTGGGAGAATGTTTCATTGAATTGCACATTTGGCATATTTCAGGGTTTTGCTATTTCCTTGGAATTTAATCTGTTAATAATGTCTGGTTCGATCAATATTTATGATCATGGTAAAGCTCTAAATGTGAAAAAGACCAGAGTTGAATGCAACTACTGTGGTAAAGTAGTGTCCTGCCCAGCCCGTCTCAAGCGCCACTTAGGAGGTATACAAGGAGATGTGGTACCTTGTGGAAAGGTTCCAGCAAATGTGAAGAAACTATTTGGAAATAAGGAAGTTGATGAGCTATATCATACACAACTCCCCTTGAAGAGAAATCGGCGTCCCAATGTAAACTATATCAATCCTAGTAAGCGGGAAACGAATCAAACTGCTAGTTCGGGGAGTGAAAAGCGTGCAGACATAGATTCTGGGTCAGAAAACGAGGGCAAAGAGGTCTCATCGTCAAGGCAAGTCCAAAAGTACATTGGCAGGTTCTTTTATGAAACGGGTATTGACTTTAATGCTATGAATGCTCCTAGCTTCCGAAGAATGCTAAATGTTATTGCTGCCCATAGTCGTGGACATGCGAAGTGTGATATCCCAAGTTGCCAGGAGCTGAAAGGGTGGATTCTTCGGGACGAGCTTGAAAAAGTGCAAGAACATGTGAGAAAGATTAGACTTTCATGGGAAAGCACCGGGTGCAGCATTTTGTTGGACGAATGGATTGATGAAAAGGGTCGAAATCTTGTTAATTTTCTGGTGGATTGCCTGGAAGGGCCTGTTTATCTTTGTTCATCAGATCTAACTGCTATATCAGGGGATATCAATGCCTTGCAGTTGGTGTTGGATCAAGTTATTGAGGAGATTGGATCTGACAATGTAGTTCAAATCGTTGCCTGTTCTACAACAGGTTGGGTTGGGGATATTGGTAAGGAGTTCATGAATAGGCACCGGACAATGTTTTGGACTATAAGTGCATCTCATTGCCTCGAGATCATGCTTGAAAAGATTGGGACGATGGATTCTGTTAAAACAGTACTAGACAAGGCTAAGGTCATTACAAGGTTCATCCACAGCAACGCAACAATCATGGAGCTTCTGAGAAACCGCACTTGTGGCGATGATTTAGTTAAGCCTTCCAAGACAAGGTACACTACAAGCTTTACAACTTTAGAAAATATTGTGTCGAAACAGCAGAAACTAAAAGACATGTTCGCTTCATCCGAATGGAACACATCATTTTGGGCTTCGACAATGGAGGGGAAGAAAGTAGCTGAGTTGGTTGATGATGTCTCGTTTTGGGATGGAGCTCAGATGGTGTTGAAGGCTACTATTCCACTTGTGCGCCTTTGCTTGATCGTTGGAGCTGACAATCTGGGAACGGGATATATATACGAGGCTATGGATCAAGTAAAAGAGACAATCAAAACAGGATTCAAAAGCAAAAGGACCCAATACATGCCTTTTTGGGAAGTGATAGATGAGATTTGGAACACTAATCTTCACAGCCCTCTTCATGCTGCAGGTTATTATTTGAACCCGAGATTCTTTTATTCAAGTGATTTTTACAGCGACGCTGAGGTAGCTGCTGGACTTTTGTGCTCCATTGTGCGAATGGTGCAAGATAAGCAAGTCCAAGATTTGATATGTGCGCAACTTGAAGAGTATGTGCATGCTAGAGGTGCATTTCAGGAGGGGAGTGCAATTGGTAGTAGAACCAATGTTTCTCCTGGTAAGAAACCTTCCTATCTCTGTTGATACTATTTTACTTGAAGTGTGTGTTCGTGTTGGAGCGTTGTGTTGAAAGTTTAGTATGTGATACTTATTATAAGGGTTAACACACATGTTTAATAATTGTGCTCAAATATTATATATGAACACGAAATATTTATATAAACGAGGTGACACTTGGCATAACTTGTTTAATGAAATAAGTGTGTTTGTGGGACAACTTAACATGTTTGACTCGACTTAACCCAACTCATGACACTTGTATGCTACAAAATCGACCTACTTTTTGGGAAAACTACCAAAAGTAGTTTAGTCTTGATAGTTCACGGATCATCGGTTCTCTTGTTGACGATATAAATGGTCTTGTTTCTCTTGCATTTTTGTCTAATAATAAGTGTCATATTTTCATTCTAAGAAGTTAATTACCTATAGTTTTTCCTTTAATTAGTTAGTAGTTTATTGTTTCTCTTGCATTTTGTCCCAAAATGGGTGTTCTATTTTCTATGTAGGACATTAGTTTTGCATGACTTAATAGTATCCCTTTAACAAATTACAAAACATAAGTGTTACCTTTCCTTTTTATGAAACTAGTTATGTATGAATTACCAAAAACATTTCTATAATATGTTAATAAATATCTCAACGCTAACTAACTTATTCTTAATTTTTCTTAAAAATATTTTAGGATATTTATTTTTGAGGCAGAAAGAGTAGTTAATATCACTTGATTTTGTTGCAACACACGCCTAGAATACACAAAATGAAAACGACACCCATTTTGAGACTGAAGAAGAATTTATTTTATGCACAAATGTTTAAAACTCTGTTACACTGAATTTGATTGTAGCTAGGTGGTGGTCAAAACATGGAGAGGAATGTCCTGAGCTGCAGAGATTTGCCATTAGGGTTCTTAGCCAGACTTGTGATGGTGCTTCCAGATTTGGCCTGAAGAGAAGTATGGCAGAGAAGATGCTAATTACAAATGGGAGGAATTGCATTGAGGAACAAAGACTCAAGGACTTGACATTTGTCCATTACAATCTACAGTTGAAGAAGAGTGTGTCACTATCAGGCATAGAAGATGGTGATGTAGAGGTTGATGAATGGATGGTCAATGAATTAGCAGAAAAAGAGGCTTTTAAAAGCAGCAGGGAATAGACTATTTAGTTAGTTAATACAAAAGGTAGATAGGTACAAGTCAATACGACAAATTGCTCCAATTTCACAAATTCACTTGGGTATTTGTGTGTGTTAATATCTCTATAGTAAGTTAATATTTCTTTAAAATTGAGCGAGTAAATTTTATTCTCTCATTCTGAATTTTATAAAAATTGATAAAGACTAGTCTTTTCTTTTTCGAGCATGTCCTTCTAAAGCAAAATAATGACATGAACTCCAAAGTGCCATGGTGTTGGAACTTCCCACGGATATGCCCATTGTCATATAAAATTTAGAGCTCGAGCTTTTAAAAATGTTTGTTATTGCTACTCGACTCTGAAACAACCATAAGATGTGGAAATGGGCAACACAATTGTGGTCACGTTGGATGTGAAACTTAGTTTTTTTTTTTTAACTTTTAAACTTTGTCCCCATGGGGTGGTGAACGTCTCCATGTGCATGCCTTCATTTTCTCCCACACTGTTAACTAAAGTTGAATCGTTTTGATGATTTAATGAAATTTGCTCCCTTCATTTATTTAAAATGACTTATGTACATTATACTAAGTTGTGATCACTAGTTTTTAATTTAATCTTATCAATTCTTATTTTAGCCTAGAGCTCTAACGACTTGAGTGATGACGTGGTTACTTGCATGCACGTCAATTTGGTACTAAACGAAAAATTATAAATTTTATACATGAGTACCAAAATATCCTCTTATATGTTTATCTAATAATTTATTTATGAAATACAGAGTAATTTCACGTTGGTTGGACAAATCAACAGACGGACACATTAGTCATTTCGTAATTTCACTCTTCATGGAAATTACTATCTCCATTTCATATTAATAGTCATTTTAGACTTCAATTTTTATTTCAAAATAAATATCACTTTTCAAACATTTACACGTGATTTTTCTATTATGCCCTTAATCATAATGATTTTCACAAAGAATATGAAAAGTTTTTAATCTTAATGAACGATAATTTTGTGTCTTTTAGTTAAGGATATAAAAATCATTTAACAATTTTTTTTTAATATACGTGAAAAACTTTAAAAAAGACTTTTAATATGAAATGATGTATTATTATTGTTATTATTATTATTATTATTATACCGTTTCATCAAATTCTCTCTTCGCGCGTAGTTTATAGTCGCACCTGTTCATAAAGTCTTGTTCTTGAGGAAAAACCCTAGTTCATCATTGTATTTTGAAATGCAGCAATGTCCATGAATAATTGAATATCACCCAAAAATCTCTATATTTTGCGATTTTCGCGAAATTAGTGTTATGGCGAAGAGAATCGCAACAAGAAGAGAGCTATTGGATCGATGGCGAGGCATCGAAGAAGAAGACGATGAAGATCATCGTCTTCCTCAGCTCAAAGAGCTATGGTAATGCAATTTCCAATTTCAGTTCAGTGTTACATATATTGCTTCATTTTTTTCGATTACTTCATATTTTCAATTTGTTCGTTTTTTTTTGTGGTGGACGAAGCTAATGAACAGTATGTTCTGTGTTTTTCATATTTGCTGAAATTGAGAATGGAATAAATAAGTGTAAAAAAACCTGGAAAACTTCAGTAATATTGCAACTGCTCTTCTAGTTAGATTTTGGGCTACTTTGTACTTATTTTAATATCAATATTATATAACTTTGTTATATTTGTTTGTTTGTTTAAGAAATCAGTGAATTATTGACTTATTGAAGCTCAGCTCAGAATATAAATTGCTTTCGCAGCTAATATGCAATGTCTTTAAGCTACTGTTAGCTTCTTAAGACCAGGAGCAATTGTTTTGTTTTGTTTATGAACTGTGAAGTGAAGAAATTTCTTGCTTTGTTTACAGGTTTGCTGATGCATTTAATTATTTAATTTGTTTACCCAAAGAGAATCATATTTGGTGTGGCTCTTGGGATATAATGGGCCCTCTTGTGGAGACATTCTATAATTACTACAAAGATGAGCGTCAGGATTCTCCACTCAGAATTTTGTGGAAGAGGATCTCTGAGGAAATGAGGCAATGCATCCAGTGCATTTCGCAGCACCATCAGGCCCAAGAGATGTATAGCACGGAGTATGACTTGAGGTCCATTGGTCCTCTTCTTGACGTATTGCAAACTCTTGACGAGGAAAGGGTGACTCAACACCTGAGAGACATCAATGCAAGACTTTCACGGGAAGAATATGTGCCTACACGTGATAATTCTGAAGTTGTTAGTGTCATGTATGAGGTACCGACTTTCTTTATATTAAGGATTTCCTTTCATTATTTTTATTTAAATTACTGATATGGTGGACATCATATTGTTGTTGGTATTAACTTGTTGAGTGTAGTGTTAGATGTTTTCCCACTGTGGTTAGGGTGTAGGGTATTAGCTTGATAATATCTAATTGTGTATCCTTTTTGTTTTAAATGCATTCAGTAACTAATTGCAATTTTATCTCTAAGACTGCAATTTTTTGTATTTTCCATCCTTGCTGTACTCTGTAGAAGATACATGAAGAATAAGATTATACTTTTCCTTATTATGTATGCAAATATTTGATGAAGTGAATGAGGAAGGGGTAACATTATTGGTTTTTGCAAGTGAGACACAGTAGAGAAAATGATTTAATTATAAAGCAGGGGCTTCGAGGTAGCTTGTCTCGTAGACCATTATTTGCTATTGGTTAGTGCCTGTTTATTTTTATTTTACCCCTTTGCGGCTGCACCTCACATATACTGTCTATACTCTACAGGTTTTAATGTTCCCCATCTTGATGGACGACCAGTCCTTGTTCAATGAGTTTGAAACATTCATTGAAGCAATTGATAATGTACATGAACTGGCACTGGCTGGACATCAACAGTTTCCGGTATCTGCATTTAGCCTTGATTAGCTTTCTATTATTTTTTTAATATAAGCTATCTCCTGACCATATAAACTGAACCTGTTTTTCCTAGGGTGTTTATGCACTATTCTTTTTCAAAAGGAGAGTACGTTCTGTTGCTCATCGTCTAGCTGGATCTATGGGAAAGTTGAGGTACTGTTATTTCCATTCTTTTTATCTCCTTATATTGACTGGAGAATGAAATGGTTGACAAATAAATGTTGATATCTTCTTCTTCTTCTTCTTAATGACAATGTTTTTCTGGGTGCACAGGAGAGCTACAGATTTGGAACCTTTGCAGCCTTTACTCAAGAAATTCATTGGCGTTTTGGAGAGTGAGGTCTCACCCTCTAAATCAGACGTATCAAGGCCTAGAGTGCAATTGGAGCGTGTTTCTGTGTGGCTTGGAATCAAATCATTGTATGAAGTAGTTGCTATTGATCTTGATCTTTGTTAGCAATTTTGTTTTCTCTGTATCCTACTAAGGTATTTATCTGTGTCTTGAAGGCTTGGTTATTTAGAACCTCCAGCTTTTGAAGAAGGGATTTTGGAGCATTACCCCATTTTTCTTGATATCATATTGAATCATATCAGTGGTGATACAGTTGAATTTTCTCATGCAGTTACTTGCTTGGGACTGCTTTTTGAAATTCTAGGTACACATTTAATATTGTAACTTCAAATAGTCGGCAATTGAACTTTAGAATAACATTGTTTCTTTTTTGGACTTGCTGAAGGTTGTAAACTTTGGTTGAGATCGACGTTGTCTCCAAGTGTGATGCGAAACACGCTCCTGGGTCAATGTTTCCATACTCGGAATGAGAAAATACATAAAGACATTTTTGATCTTTTCCAGCCTTTTCTGCAGGCATGTCTGGATCATTCATTCATTTTCTTTTCAGGTCCTTTGTCAAAACATGTTCTTCTTTACTTGACATTATTCAGAGATGTTGTGTGGTAGTTATTTTGATGTTAGTAATATTTACAAATCCTTTTTATTTCCAGTCTCTTGAAGCTTTGCAAGACGGGGAACATGAAAAGCAGCGTAGGCATTTCCTTTATTTTCTTCTGCATCAAGTACCAGCAAGCAGTAACTTCAGTGTTTTAATAAGAAAAAAGGCTTGCCAGGTTGTTATGTCTTCCTCTGGATTATATGAAAACAGATCTCTCTTTTTGCACACTATTTTTTTCTTTGATAACAGTACCACTTTGGCCCATTTTAATTATTGTTTATTACACTCATCGGAGAACTCGTTGATTTTCAGATAGCTCTTCTTATCATACATCGAGGTTACAAGATGAATCCACCTTGCCCTCCTTTTGAGTGTGCACACATGTGGTATGTTATTGTCCTTTCATTCAAACTTTAACTAGCTTATTCATGGTTTCCATTGAAATGTCCATTTTTTCAGTTTTCCCACTTGAATTGATAGTTGAACACCATCCAAGGGATCTGGGATGTTGATAGAAAAGGTTGTTATACATTTTATGTGTTATTTTTTGGATTTGTCAGAAATGTTGGAGAGGAGATAGGGAGGAGGATAGATATTCATTAACAAAAGAAGTTCGTCTTGTCTGGGATGAACTTCTCTTTGGAGGTGTAAAGGGTCGTAACTTGCAAGAAAAAGATGTTTATAACAGTGAATGACTATTCACTTCTGTATTTTGTGACACATTTGTGATGATTTGTTGGACAGGGGCCCCTCTCTAGTGTCTTCTCTAAAGGATTCTTCGCTTCACAGTTCTCTGCGACAACCTGCGTTCGATCTTATTCAAACTATTATTGTTTCTGATGCTTCTGCACTGGTAACTTCAATGATGCATTACCGCACACCTCCAAGTACAGATAAAGGCATGATTATCGAGTTGAATGATGATGAGGATGCAGATGGGCTTCCATTTGCTCCAGATGTTGAAGAGAAGGATACTAGTTCCTGGATTGAATTCAGCACACAGTTTAAAATCGCAGCTTGTGAGTATAGTGGATGGATGTGCATTCCCATGCTATGGATTAGCATTTTACTTGAAATTGAGCCCCCAATCTTACCATTGTCCTTTTCCAAGGCTGTTTTCTGGGCCCGATCTCGTTTTTCAATGGTTGAACCTGAAATCAGTGCAGAAATGATGCTTCCAGTTAGAGATTGGCTTTCTTCCTCTGCTGCAGAAATCTCTTTTTCATTTGGGTGGAAAGTTCCAACTGGGTCTGATGATGGAGGAGATGGGAAAGAGTCAAGAAACTCATTGAAAGTGTCAACAATGTGTCTTCCTCTAATAAAAACATTCAACAGGTCTTCTTTTTGCTAGAAAGATTTAACTACGTGCATTAGCAAATAGAGAGTACTTATTTGGATAATTATTACAGGTTAACTGCACATTTTGTAGTTCAAATGGGGCAAGGAGACCTTCGGAAGCAGTGGACTTGGGAGCCAAGAATGGGAGACAGCTTGATCCTTTTGCTTATAGATCCTAACGATGTAAGTATCCTAAGCTATCTGTTTGCCAAGCCATTTTACTTTACCCTCATTTGATCTTCAGTCAAGGGTATGAATAAACTGATTTGCTGGATGCAGAATGTAAGACAAATTGGAAAATGTATCTTAGAACAAGTTTCAAGTACTCGGGGTCTTGTTTCTGGTTTGAAGTTTCTCTGCTCTTCTGGATCTTCCTTGTCAGCTATTTTTTTGGGTTTCAGACAATCAAAACGTCGTTGTTTTGATTGTCTGAAACCAAAAAAAAAAAAAACCAAGTTCCCAAATGCACACTTCCCCTCCCGCAGTCATAGATTAAATCGGCCA
Organism: Pelargonium exstipulatum; assembly: GCA_036897565.1. Taxonomy (NCBI): domain Eukaryota; kingdom Viridiplantae; phylum Streptophyta; class Magnoliopsida; order Geraniales; family Geraniaceae; genus Pelargonium; species Pelargonium exstipulatum. Next base: position 2,032 of record JAYMTG010000201.1, on the reverse strand, counting down.
CAACTACGAATTTTGGCTCCGACTTCGGCAGTGGATCACCTTCGACGTCATTCTTTATCGGATATGTTCCTTAGGTGGTGTGTGTGTGGCATGATGATCTCAAACTCTTCATCAACAATGTAATTGAATGATGATCTGATTTCAAACATCGATCTCCCTTGAACACCGAGAACCAGTTCCCCTTGCTGCCGGTGGCTGATGGACTGATCTCCAAGCGAAAATTGTAACCGGAGGAGGAGGAGAAACACCTTTATCACATCCGATTCAGAAGGCGTAGATAGATGAACTGGAAACAGGAAAACTCTGGTCGGTCTGAAGCCAAATGTCAACACACTCGGCGTGAATCACGTGACAATAGAGCAGAACCAGGTGGAGCTGATCGGTAGGCTCGAATTTGGATAAACAGATAGGGAAATCGTCGGCGGAGGTGGAGGAGTGGCGGCATGTGGCGGGGGGGGGGGGAAAGAGAGGGGCAGCGTGTGACGGAGGAGAGAGAAGAGAGGTAGAGAGTCGATGACGGCCGAGGAGGAAACGTTTTTAGGCAAGGCAGCGTGATTGATTTCGGGAGAGATGCGGAAGGAGGAGGCAATAATGGTGTTGCACTGCTAGCAGAATAGGATAGCGAAGAGAAAAATATAATTTGGGTGAAAAGGTGAAACGCATGAGTTTAGTGCTCAACTGGCGTGGCGGTGATTCTTGACATTGCGGAGGTGACGTAGCATTAGGCTCACATGTGATCAGTTGAAACTTGCAATCGAAGGTCAGTTGGAATAAAAAAATATATATGTGCAAACCCAGGGATTGCAAAGAATCAAAAGTCTAATTAAGAGCCAACTCTCAAATGAAATATTTAACCCAAAAAAAATACAAAGCAAGAGAAATGAAAATACCAAGCAAGGATGGGTTAAAAAGCTAGTTCTACTATTTCACATAGATGCAATTAATTCATGGAATGAGTTGAAATTTAGCATATATTATGAATTTTCTTATATTTACATGATTGTTATTTTAAAACCAACGTAACAAATCATGTTTTATACAACGGGGCAAAGTGCATCTATATCAACATGTATCTCATTACAAAAGTTAAAATTATAATTTGGCTATCATCTAAAATCTTTGCATTATAAATTATACGTTTAAGATTCGTGCAACTCACGTGCAAAGCACGAAACATAGACTAGTGAGATTTATTTTGATATTTAGTATAATGTTTCTTCTTAAATTATATCTGAACTGAAACGATAAAAGTAAATATAAATAATACTTAAATTTTAGCTTTTTTTTAGTTAAAAAATACGGACGCTTAAATTTTGGGGGGCCTAAAACCCTTGCTTGTACCTCGTAAAAAAAAAGCCCTTACTTGTAGATCTGGCCTTAGGTTTATGTTACGACATTTACGATGGTATCATTGACTGAATCTCATCCATCGGACTCACACAGGTCATTTAATTTTATAATTATATTATTTTACATTTTCTTGTTCTATGGTTCTAGTGCAAATTTTTATTGGTTTTCTGGGTCATTACAGCTTTGATGACTATTGATATTTTGTTTTTTCTGCACCCTCCTCCTAACATTTCTTCGTTTTTTATTTAATTATGGTGATAATGGCTGAAAACTACCCTGAACTTGACACAATTTGCAGTTCACTGAACTTTGTTTTGTAATTTTTGACTATCCTGAACTATTTCTTTTTTACTCCGTTAGATTTCATCAGTTAACACGTGAAATGTCCTAAATATCCTTGCCCATTTTAACTATTTTGACTACCCTGTACTTTCAGATTTGTGGCAAATGTTAGGGTTTATGTTCGATTTGTGTTGGTTGAACAAAATTTGGATTTGTGTTGGGTTTGTGTTGAAGATGAGTTATATTTGTTAGTCGATTGTTAGTATTTGTGTTTGATTTGAGTTGATTTCGAACAAACTTTGAGTTTGTGTTGGATTTGTGTTGAATTTGTGTGTTTTGTTTTGTTGGATTTGTATTAAATTTGTTTTAGATAAGTGTTGGGTTTGTGTTGGTTGATTCA
>JAYMTG010000200.1:0-15100 GCA_036897565.1 Pelargonium exstipulatum | reverse complement strand
TGCGGCCATTGTTGATTCCACCGCCGGCACTGAACCTCACGCCGCCTCAGCCGTCGCCGTCGTTCACCGGATTCCGTCGCTGCGCTTGTAAGAGTCTCTCTCCCCTTCCCTCCTTCTCTCTCCTATTATGCTTCTTGTTTTCGCCTTGCAGTAGGCGGGAAATTTTTGACGTTAACGGAGGGTTTTGCGGTGGTTCGCCGCCGTTGCAACTATCCTTGTGGTATTAGCATCCTTAAAATCGTCTATTTCTGGTGAAATGGATGGAACCTGTTGATTTTTTTTAACCTAAAAAGATTGATGAAAATGACGGAAAGCTGCTCGGCATGTTCGAGTTGTTGATTTTATTTATTTATTTATTTATTTATTTATCAATTTGGAGAATTTAATCTGTTCTGTGTTGCTAATATGGTTTACTGGATGGTTTTGTTCATACAAATTAGCAACCTGTTGGATAATGTTGATTTTGTTTATAGAATGAAGCATTTCTGGTGAATCCTTGTTTTGTGTGTTTTAGAAATGGGAGGGAAATGGAATTAAGAGACACGTAGAAACTCATGAATTTGTTAGGTTGGTTCAAAGTAAATTATAAAAAAAAAATGATGCCTCTGCTGTGTATGTGGAATAGTTTTATACTTATATTTGATCACCATATGCATCTATGTGATAAGGTGTTGAGACAATATTCAAAGCTGGTGATAGGCTATGTTTATGGGAGTGGTAATAGTTCTTCATGCTATGCCGTTCACTATTGTGTTCCTCTAGTTGTGTGCTCATGTGCCTGTTAGGGTTTTTGGTAAAATGGAGTACAGAACTACTTGCTTGTGCTGTTAATTAATCAAAAGAAAAATGTACTTGCCTATTAATCTTCAGTTTTCGATAGGACCTTCTTAGTTCTAAATTTTAGCCATTGCTTTTTGCATGTTATTTGTCTTCTTTTGGTGAATTCTGAATAATGAGCTTATAACAAATTCAGCTTTAGTGGTTTGGCAAGTTATGCATGTGAAGAGCGATAAATCAATTGCATTTTACGATACCTCCATAGGTTTCACATCTCTATGTCTGCAAGGAAGTACACTATATGGACGTTTTTTTTTCTCTTGACGGATAATTTTCTGGATTGGTTAATGTTTTTTTTAGTTATCTTAATATTTCAACTTTAACACTACTAGTAATTTGAATAGAAAATGAGAGGTGAGTATAAATATGAACTTTAAATTCTGTCTTTGAAACTCTGTGCTGAGTATATAGAATTCTCCATATTATTGAATGCGGGCATGCTGGGCATATGTACATGCATAAAGCATAATTGAGAACATACCTGAGTTATAGACTTGCGTGACAAACAAGCGAAACTAATCTGTTTTATTGTCCTGTTGCAGTAAACAGAGAGAGATATGTCGCGGTCACTGGTGCAGCCTGTTGGCCAAAAGAGACTGACAAATGTGGCTGTGGTTCGCCTGAAGAAGCATGGCAATCGCTTTGAGATAGCCTGCTACAAGAACAAAGTACTCTCGTGGCGCTCTAGAGTGTATGAACCCTTCTCCAATTTCATTTATTTTAATTACTTTATGTATTGGTCATTCTTATTTTTGAAGTATATATTTGTAGGCATGGGTGTTTTTTTCCATCAACAATGTATGCCGTGTGTTATATTCATTTATTTAACTTATGCTTGACAACTTTTGGAACATCACCCTTAATGATGACTTTTGCTTGCTTATGTTCGTATTGATGTCTGGGAACTTATGTTGTTATACTTGAAAGGGAGTACCCTTAAATTATACAAGCAGTACACCGGAAGCTGAAGACTAGAAAGCTACTTTCTAATTGTCTTCGTTACTGACTTTTCCATTTCATTGATGGGCTTGATTTATACATTGTTTTAATCAGGATAGAGAAGTTTACACTTCTTAAACCTTATAACCAAGGACTTGACTGCTTTACTCAAGCAACTTTAACCATAGCCAAATAATTGACCTTGATTTCCAATCACATCTGTTTTGATTGTCATATATAAAAAAGACAAATCAGCTTGTTTGGATTGCCTTGCATTTACAGTTTCTCATAACATAATCAATCATGATAGGGTAAATAGATAATTTACATATTTCAATGTCGAGTTAATCACTATCAGACTAAATTGGGGCCTATCCTTTATTTCCATATGTTTTATTTCGATGTTTACTCATTTATATATTGTGTACTTCTCAATCTGCATTGTGTTTTGATGAATTGGTGAACTGGTTGGTTATTATGAATGTATTGTACTGGTAATTGAAGTGTAAGGAATGGAGAGTACACACTTATGCACATGTTTATGATTTTTTGGTGTACATGCTACAAAATGTTGTCTTGTCTAGGTTATGCTCGCCAAAAGATGATGTTGATTGTGTGTTCTATACTCACAAGACATCTTATTAATATTGGGGGAAAAAACTTAAGCAATATTTGCTCTGACATGAATGTATTGAAATTTTACTATTCATTTTTGCGTGCTGCTTTGAAATTTTAACCAGGGAGAAAGATTTGGATGAAGTATTGCAATCACATACTGTCTATTCAAATGTTTCAAAGGGAGTTCTTGCCAAGTCAAAAGATTTAATTGCGGCCTTTGGGACAGATGACCAGACAAAGATATGTTTGGAGGTAAGTAAATATGTTCTTCAAACTATTGAATATCTACCCTTTGTGGCCTTCAGTGGAAAGTATCTTTCAGGAATCTTTTATTTTATTATATATATATATATTACTTCATGATATGGTTGTTGCACAGTAACTTAGTTTGTACTTTGTAAACTGTATGATGTAGATTCTGGAGAAAGGAGAACTTCAAGTTGCAGGGAAAGAGAGGGAATCTCTGTTGTCAAGCCAGTTTCGGGACATCGCAACAATTGTAATGCAGAAGACTTTCAATCCTGAAACTCAACGTCCTTACACCATTAGCATGATTGAGCGACTAATGCGTGAAATTCACTTTGCTGTTGACCCAAACAAAAACTCGAAACAACAGGTGATGTGATGTCTTTTACTGGTGGTGGTTGATGCAATATGTATGTATTCTAGATGTTTCATTATCTGTTAATTTTTTACTCTCTTCATACATCAAATAACTATTCAAGTTCATGCATTTTCTGGACCGGGCTAGGCATGGTCTCATTATGTCACGTTCCATAAAATTATGTTAACATGTTTGAGGTATTGTGGTTCAAGATTTGAACTTTAAGGATTAATAGTGTACAAAACAATGGTGATTCTATTGCAGGCACTAGAGGTTATTCGTGAGTTGCAGAAACAATTCCCGATAAAACGATCACCCATGAGACTACGACTCACTGGTCCTGAAGAGAATATTTCCACTCTTCTGGAGCAACTTGATACCTGGAATGCTAGCGTCATTTCGAAAGATAAATCTGGAAATCAGCCATCCATTGTAAGTTTCAATACTTTCAGATGTATCAAAGTTTTTGTTTATTTTTATTCCCAAAAAGTGGTAATGTTTACGGAAGTTATTGTTAATCTCTTTATTTATTAATCATCTTCTTTTCCTTGTAATGATAGTTCAATTTAGTCCACTAGGATCCCAGGAAGAATATGATATGCAGTAAAAGATATCTGTGCAACATCTTTAATGATACTGATTCAAAATCACCTTGTAGCAACATTTTTATTTTAACCTTTTTTCCGTATATTCATGGAGCAAACTCTACAGTCATTATCTCTGAAGTGTAATTTTTCTCATGAACTGTGCAGATCTGTGACATAGACCCAGGACTGTTCCGGGACTGTGATGCATTGTTGAGGAATCTTCATGGACGATTAGAAATTCTCATGGACTCGGTGCATGATAAGGGGGACGCCCAAGTGGATCATTACGACAATCATGAGCACACGACATCGAGCCTTTCCAAGGAACCTTCTGGGTCTTCGACATCTACTGATTCTCTGAGCCGACTGAGTGAGAAAATGCAGCAGCAGACCATATCTTCAGGAAGCGATATCACCGGGGATGAGGTAAAACAACACAAGTGCAGCACATGCAATGCTTTTGTCGGAGATTCAAAGCAGTACAGGGAGCACTTCAAGAGTGACTGGCACAAACATAACCTCCGGCGGAAGACCAAACAACTTCCTCCGCTTACATTGGAGCAATGCTTGACTGAAGTGGATTTGGACGATTCAAGATTGGATTTGAAGGATTATTCGTTTTGAGAGCTGAGTTTGAAGCTTGCACGACTGGGATGATGATGATGCTATTACATATGGCTTTAAATGGATTTGTGAAGGGTTTTAGGCTTTAGAGAATGAATTTTGCTTGTAAATTGAAGCTTATAGCATTCAAATTGCAAAGAATATGAAGCTTTTCTAGTTAAGCTTGGAATGGGAGCAAATGGATGTTATTGACATATTGTACCATCTTTATGCTGTACTTTGAATTTATTGCTTATTGCATACTGGTTACTGTTTCTCCCACTCTCTATTCCCAACTAGAGATGGCAATTCGGGTTTTGGGGTAGGTTGAATTTTACATGCAAAGTGCGTGGGTTTGTGAGGTTTGTCCAACCTGGCCTGGCCCTACAATTGATTTGTCTCATTTTATGCTGGCCAAACCTAAAAATGCAGGTCGGATTTTGGGTCCAAAATTGCTTGCTACCTCTTTCCCCAATCGGTTCCTATGATCAAGACTTTTTATTGTTTCTTATCCTTCTATAGCTTTTTTTTTGTCCGACCTAACAAAACTTGAATTCACGACCTCTTGTCAAAAATATCTTTTAACTATTGAATATAACAAACGTACTAACTGAATCTTGGACTTTAGACTTCAAGAAGACCGAGTACCTTAAACCACTTGGTTAATATTATACTATGTTTTAGATTTAAAAAAATTGGAAAAGTATATCGTATCATATGAATTATTAATTTATCAAATGTAACGTCGAATTTGGAGATTAGTCGGTATGAAATTATGAGATTATGATTTACTATTAATTTGTGCATTATTATACCAAGTCTAGTTTTATCATTTTATCATTTTATTCTTAATTCATACATATATTTTACCAAACAACTGAATCTTAATTTTTTTCTTTCAAACAATGTATTATGGAGCCAAAATCAAAATTTACCTCCGTACATGTTTCAAAACATCTACAACACCTTAAATAGTGATGATAGTTTGGATCGCATTTCGCGTAAACTCAAAACTTGATGAGTTCGCGTTATATAAGAGGGATCCTCCAACTATCGACCCACGTTCAAATCAAATATTTCTTCAAGAATTTGTAGGTCGGACAAACCAACTACTGAAACAAACCCGCATCACCTTTGAGACAAGTCCAATTAAGCATTTTCAAACTAAACTTCGAAAATCTAATTTAAACTTGAATTCCCGCATTTATTCAAACTAGAGCTGATAATTTGAACATGAACCCGTAGGCACCTAATACCCGAACAATGCAACACATTTTGTGTCTCATAACTGAAACCTGACCAAATCCGAAGTACTTTAAAGTCAGGTTGGAGCCAAACATGACCCTAACCCTATTTGCCAACTCTATTCCAAACCACCACTAATTTTGATTTTTGAGCTCCTAAATGGACTTAGCTTCTAAAAACAATTATTAACAGTTTATTTTGGAGTTTTTTAGTTTAATGTACAGAAATTGAACTGAAATTTAGTCGCTGTTAGTGATAGCCTCTCGCACAACCGGTTCGCAACCAGTAGCTGCAGCGTCGTCTCCCGGAAAATCATCTCTGTATCTTTCGCCGGAGATGAAAATCGAGCCGGTTCTCAAGCTTCGGACCATGCCTCTGAAAATGATGGTGGAAACAGCTAGCCTGGACCCTCAAGCCGGTTCTGAATTTTCCAGATCCAAATGCAATCTGGGTCGGAAGCTGATTTCCCTCTCACCTCCACAGCACCACGAGACGGCGGAGACAATAGAAGACTGGTGCTGCTCGCTCTGACATTTCCGATTCGCGCTCAGCTCACCAAGGTGCAGCTCAGTCATGGAGGATCCTCAATTCGCCAAGGTGCAGCTCGCTTCTAATCGCGAGCAATCAATGGTTTTTGCGAACTTCCCATCTGGCTCTATGCAGGTAATTGGTTCCTGATATTGTGTTTTCTTGTTCATCTGTTTGTAAGGGAACAATTTTTAGTGTTATTTTATTTTTTTATCAGATTGGTTCATGCTTCCAAAACCAAGAAAAAATTCATTGCCAGTAGCAGATTCTGATTTTGGGATTTGCTGGGAGGCTAAATAGTGGAAGGAGAGGACAATTCCATCCTAGGATTCAAGGGTCACCGGCTTTGAAGCCATATTCAATGGGCAGAAGAATTCACATTGGATCACTTCTAGTGGAGCTCTATATATGTTGGTTCAGACTATGAGAGAGGTCAGTACTACGAGGAACTGTTCATTTATTGTTTCAAAATTCACGAGGAGCTAATGTTGATTGTTAGTGTCACTATCTTTACATATATATACTAGAAATTACTAACGACTACTCTTGATTTGAAAAATGGGTAATGAATGTTTGTGGAGTGGAGAGGTTGTTGGCTGAATGTTGGGTCATTAAGAACAATATATTGAAGTATTTGGAAGCTCAATGCCGTGAGTGTAGAGTAGATGGAGAGCTACTGATGTTGTATGAGGATTCTGCTGGCATTGCTCTGCTTTCGTATAATCATTGAAGGAGCAAATTTGGTTCATGTATGCGAATTGACCATGTGCTGATCTTTCTATCTCCAAGTGATGTGGTCATGGGAGAGCTTATTAACATGGTTTTGTGTTATATAGTGAAACTTGATTGATTGCTTTGTGGCGCCATATTATGCTAATGCATCTGTAATGTGAGCCAATTTGCAATTTGGGCTAGTTTGTGAGTTCATTATATACATTCCGTGCATAAAAATGTTGACCTTGTCTTAAAAGACATGATTTTGGGGGTATATAATGAAGTTATTATATCCAAATCTCATTTAACTCACCTCGATTGTAATTAAGACATCGAAGGTAAGAGTTCATTGAAATGTCTCGCTCTTCAGTCACTTGGATTGACTCTCTCTTTAAGTAACTATTTAGAGCAATGAATCTCTTTAATATAAATCTCTTTTATCTTAATATTCTCTTCAATTTAGTTCTTGAGAATCTAATTGGATTATGTACATGTTTCTTTTCTTGTGGATCATTGACACGCACGCACACATACTCATGTATGAATATCTGTACATTGTGAACTTTCTTTCTTCTCAATTACCTCGAAACGTAATGGTCAGGATTGTTCCAATTCATCAAGCTATTAAAAATACTTTAAAAAATGACAATTTTACAGTCCAGAATACACAAAAAGGTCATTGGTGTCAACAGAACATCTCACATGTACCAATCAGTAACATCCCATTGCGGTAGTTTTGATTCCAACTTTTAAAAGAATTAGTGTTGCTGTTGCTGCTTAGTAAATTGATGCAGGTAGGCACCGTGGTGGGATTTTCTTGACTATGGGCATCCCTTGCATTGCACGCACAGGTCTGTATTTTGTGTAGCTTCTTCTATCCTCATGCTATAGTGTGTAGACTGTTTCTAGTTATTATCTTTCAGTTATATGACTAGTTGGACAGGACAGTTTCGTTAGTAGTGATTATAATTCTATAACTATGTGAGCTTGAATATTTGGAGCTATTGTTAATGGTTTTCATTTTAGAGAAAGAAAGAGACTAAGAGAGTCTTGAGCAAGATGAACAATTAATTTATGTCTTTATCCCATAGATCTTTTGGTTATTGACAATGTCGTTTCTCTTTTGGGTATTGCAAGTACATTAAAACTGGGTTACTGAGGTGGTAAAATCATTGCCATTATGTTGTGTACAGTTGAGATAAAATGACTTTGACAAGAAAAGAAATCCTAGAGGTCCTGTATTGAATTGCAGTTAACTAAATTAATTAGGGAGTAAAGAGTAAAGAGTAAAGACAACACCTCAAATAATTAAAACATATGAAACACATGTCTTGCCTCCACTTCCATTGTCAGAATGAACTTTCTTACCTCCGTCATATATACTGAAACTAGATTGTTACCTTTGTGCCAGTATATTATGCAAATGAATTATATCTATGCCAACCTTTTCTTTTTGAGTATGTGTTTAGTTAACTTGTTTTGTTTTTGTGGTGCAGTAATGCTAGTGATGCTCTAGATAAACTGAGATTCTTAAGTGTCACCGATCCCTCTCTTCTTGGAGACGCAGGAGACTTAGAGATTCGTATCAAACCTGATGCAGACAATGGGACTATCACTATAACGTATGTGTACTGTTTATTTATATCATTCACATGTGGATGCATAACTAGAGTTACAGTTTGACTGACTTATTTGAATTTACAGAGACACTGGTATTGGGATGACCAAAGAGGACCTTGTTGACTGTCTTGGGACCATTGCTCAGAGTGGCACTTCTAAATTCTTGAGCGCTTTGAAGGTATTGTCACTTTTCTATGTCATTGTCTTCTTATATTTTAGTTCTGTTATTATGTATTTTGCTGTTATTGCTGTTGTATGTCTATTTGCAGGAAAATAAGGATCTTGGATCAGACAACAGTTTAATCGGGCAATTCGGTGTTGGATTCTATTCTGCTTTTCTTGTTGCTGAAAAGGTGTTGTGTGCGCTTCTATAGTATTTATGTATTATTATATTTGTCAGGCCATCTATTTCCAACTAACATTATAGGCAGAGTTATTATTAATGATTCTTGATTGCATGTACGCTATATATGATTAGATTGTTGTATCAACAAAAAGCCCACGATCGGATAAGCAATATATCTGGGAATCTGAAGCTGACAGCTCCTCCTATGTGATTAGAGAGGAAACTGACCCGGAAAAGATGCTACGCCGTGGAACACAAATCACTCTCTATCTAAGGGTATTGAATCTCTCCCTCTAGTTACTTTGGATACTTTTTTATTTATAATATGCAACTGTTTAATAGGAATTCATAAGGATTTTTGTTATGTTTATACTACTTTTGATGGGGTGTTAATGTGCCCCATTTTTCAAGTGATATGCCTAATATGGTATCAGTGAGAATTGAGAAGTAGTCCACTCACATGCTTGATTGCATCTTGTTAGGTCAAGAGTGTAGGTTTAGGATTAGCCTTTTAATTGTTTTGCCAATGTAGACTTAGTAGTGAGATTGATGCTGGGTGATTATTTTGATCTTGCTGGTCCATGAAGGCCATAATAAACCTAACACTGTGGTACTTTCTTGCAGCCGGATGATAAGTATGAGTTCACAGATCCAGCCAGAATTCAAGGTTTGGTGAAGAATTATTCACAGTTTGTCGCCTTCCCCATCTATACATGGCAAGAGAAATCAAGGACTGTAGAGGTTAGGATGCATTTTCGTGTTGTTACACAGTTCTCTGTCTCCTCGCAGGCACTTTTTAAAGATAAATTAGTTTGTATTGGTTATTTGAGCATGATTAGATGATTGTGTCTGCTTTTTCTGTCATATATATAACTTGTCTGTGACCAGTGACCACATTCGTCCTGTTTTCCTGTATGTGGAAGTTGTCACCTTGTAATTTGGATGTTATCTACCTTTCACTATCCTTGGATTGGATATTAACAGTCCAAAAGATGTTCACAGACATAAAAAGTTGAAGTTTAAAGGATATGGTTGCTGGGTACCTTCATGATTTTATTTTCTGCTTCACATTACTAGCATGTGTAAGGCTTTTGCTAGCTTTTTCGTCCTTATCTGATGCTTACGGTTGTAGGTAATGGTTTTGAAAGCCTGATCTAACTGTAAAAAAACTATGAACTCTTTATAATTTCTTTCTAAATTGGTGATACAAACAGGTGGAAGAGGAAGTAGAACCAAAAGAAGGTGAAGAGGCAAAGCCAGAGGTATTCAACATTGCATGTTGATTGTGAGCATTATTGTTTTTTGTACGTCTGGTGTTTAAGTCTGTTTGTCTACATTGATTTCTACGGTGATCAGGGAAAGAAGACGACTAAAACTGAGAAGTATTGGGATTGGGAGCTGGCCAATGAGACAAAACCAATTTGGGTGAGTTTAACCTGATTTGTGAGGTCATTTGTGCGTGCAACTTTCACATAACCTCTACAAGGAATATACTTTTAATGCTTTATTTCTAGATGATAATATAGACTTCTGTTTATATAACTTGTATCTCATATAATTATCAATTGTCTCTTCTATTGTAGATGCGTAGTCCCAAAGAAGTTGAAAAGGCTGAATATGAAGAATTCTACAAGAAGACTTTTAAAGAGTTTTTGGATCCACTTGCATATACTCACTTCACAACTGAGGTATTGAAACATATGATTTGTGATTGTGTAAATTCTGTTAGTGCTTAGAATGTTTAACTAAACATTGAAGACTGCAGGGTGAGGTGGAGTTTAGAAGTGTTCTTTACATCCCAGGAATGGGACCTCTTAGCAATGATGAAATGGCAAATTCAAAAACAAAGAACATACGATTGTATGTGAAGCGTGTGTTCATCTCTGATGATTTTGATGGCGAGCTGGTAAGTGCTGCCCTTTGCACATTATTACAATGCTTAGTGGCTTAATCCAATCTCTTCAAATTACTGTCTTACCTGTAAGTGTAACCTCAAACAACTTGGCCAATTATGGAATAATCAATCATATTTAAATTATGTTGGGTTATTCAATGTAGGGTGCTAACTTGTGCATCATAAGTGGTATCACTCATCTATCTATCAAATATTGCGTACTTTGTTTGAGCTATAGTAACAGGAATAATGAGATGATTTTTCTCTGGTTTATTGGAAGGAGAAAAAAAGGATACTGAGAAAGTGTAATTTTATGAGCTATTAGCATTATCTTGAAGGTGTTTGTACTAGAGGAGTGATTTGGGCATTCGGAATTGAAGGCTGTTCTATCATCTTCATCAGAACATTGAAGATCTGAAATCGAGTGATTGCTCGTGCTTCATGGTTATTTCAAGGTTTAGAGTCTCTGGCTCACAGCTACAGCTATTAGCCTAAGAAAACCATCAGAATAGGATTATTAATTTTTATTTATTTATAGAGATTTCTTATGTCCTCTAATCTAAATCAGTTTAGAATCCATTTATGAACTTTACTTTCTTGTATTTGCACCTATTTATCAATTTGTTATTACTGCTGTTTTTATTATTAGCGTGCATATAAGCATGTACATTGTGTGTCAAATCCCTTGTGAATACATTTCATGTTCTATTTGCAGTTCCCACGGTACTTGAGCTTTGTGAAGGGTGTGGTGGACTCAGATGATCTTCCTCTTAATGTCTCTCGAGAGATCCTACAAGAAAGCCGAATCGTAAGAAAGCTATACTGTGATCTTAATGTCTAAACACATGTGCTCAAGCTCATTATTAGACAGTTTTAATTTGTTTAGAATTTCAGTATTGTGTTAAATAGCTAAGTGAGTTTTCTTTAATCTTGACTCTTGTGTGTTTGTTTCTTTGGCTTCCAGGTGAGGATAATGAGAAAGAGACTTGTCAGGAAAGCGTTTGACATGATTCAAGATATTGCTGAAAGTGAAAATAAAGAGGTAGGTTAATTCATTCCGTGAATTATTTTGAGCTCAAGTGTGGATAATCTGTCATAACAAAAACATGACTGATTTACTTCCAGGATTACAAAAAGTTTTGGGAGAATTTTGGCCGGTTTGTCAAGCTAGGTTGCATTGAAGATACTGGGAACCATAAACGTATAACACCTCTGTTGCGATTCCACACATCAAAAAGCGGGGATGAATTAACAAGCTTAGATGATTATGTTGAGAACATGGGTGAGAACCAGAAGGCCATATATTATTTGGCAACAGACAGTTTGAAAAGTGCCAATACTGCTCCATTTTTGGAGAAATTGGTTCAAAAGGATATTGAGGTATGCCTTTTCTCTTTATTCCGATCATATTACTCCAAACTGAATTTCTATTTTATCAAGGGTACTGTGGAGGGTGGTAAAACAATTTGATAATAGTTGGATGCTAAGGAGTGTATTAAAGTAATTTGTAGGGTTTTTGGCTTGTGAGGTGACGGTAGTTGATGTGTTAAATCCACAAGTGTGTAAATTGTGCATTGACACTGATTGAAAGGATTCTGGATAGTTATCATCTTACTAAAATTGTTCCCAAATGCTCTTCTTTCTGCTTTATTTTTGTTCAAGGATACCCATTCTTTTTCTTTTGGTTACTGATTTGACTTCCTTGTTCAGGTTCTGTATTTGATTGAGCCTATTGATGAAATAGCAATTCAGAACCTGCAGACTTACAAGGAAAAGAAATTTGTAGATATCAGCAAGGAAGACTTAGATCTCGGTTAGTGATATTTTTTGTTACTGTTCACTGTTATGGCAGTTTCAACATCTACTTGTTCTCATTGCATGAATTGTGATACCAGGTGATGAGGATGAAGTTGAAGAAAGGGCAAACAAGCAAGAATTCATACTTCTCTGTGATTGGATTAAGCAACAACTTGGTGAAAAGGTTGCCAAGGTCCTAGTCTCCAAACGTCTAAGCTCATCTCCATGTGTGCTTGTTTCTGGAAAGTTCGGATGGTCTGCGAATATGGAAAGGTCAGTTAAATTAGTCTTTCTCAGTGCTTGAAATGCTAACACATCACACATGAACTCACGAACCTTTTACTCATTACTGTCTTGTGTTTTTCTTTTCTGAAGATTAATGAAAGCTCAGGCCCTTGAAGATGCTCAGAATATGTCCTTCATGCGGGGAAGGAAGATTCTGGAGATCAATCCCGATCATCCCATCATAAAAGACCTAAACGTAAGTAAACGGAAAAAAAAAAAAGTAAACGAGAAGTCTCATAGTGTCATGGACATAATCAGTGATGGTTGATTAATTGTTGTATGTTGTTTCACATACAGGCTGCATGCAAGAATGCACCTGATAGCGAAGAGGCTAGGAGAGCTGTTGATCTTTTATTCGATACAGCATTGGTAGCCAGTGGCTTTACTGTAAGTACAAACCAACCAGCTTCCTATTTTTGTTAGTTTTTTTTTTTGTTGTTTTTGTTTTTGTGTTTTTTTTTGCACTCTCTAAATTGTTTAAAAAATGCAAGTTTCGGCCCTTGGACTGTTAAAAAGTGTTGTTCAATGAGAATTATAGTTATGTGAAATGACATTTCGCCCTTCAAATTTATGTTCGGATGGTCGTGTCAGTTATACTCACTTTGTTCTTGTGGTACAGCCTGAGACTCCAACTGAGTTGGGGAACAGGATATACGAGATGATGGCAATGGCTCTGGGAGGAAGATGGGGAAGAGCTGAAAGTGATGGGGAAGATGCTGCAGAGGAGAATAACGCTGCCACCACCACAGAATCTGACACGACCACTGCCACCACTGAGGAAGCTAAGACTGAGGTGGTTGAGCCATCTGAAGTCAGAACCGAGACTGATCCTTGGAGTGATTAAACAAACTTAAAACTTATAGACTTGGGTATGACCAAAACTATGCCCAATAGGAAATAGATAGATTGATATTGTTACTTCTTGGTCACGCAAACAAAATTTATGATATGGTTTGAAAATTTTGTACCATTTTGATTCTTGAAGTACACTTGATATTTAGATGATTACTTAAACTTACGAAAGGTTAGTGTTCTCTTCATTTTTGAGTTTTTGCATACAGTATTTTCATAATTTGCCTACAACATATCCACTCCTATTGAAGGACACCTAGGCAAGTTAACATAGTCAAAATTGTCTTGTGTCCTTGTCAAGTTTTGCGGTTTGGCAAAAAATATGTTTGGCCGGCAAATGGTAAGGACTCATATGCATAAACTCTATTCTTGTAATTAGCACCCAACAATGTTGTCATCTCCTGCACCAAAATGTTTTCCCTATCACTGTCTTGATCAGAATCTTTTTGACCGTTTTCTGCCAATTTTTGGTTGTTAAGTGTTTGTTTTTAGCACGCCTATTTTTGGGCGGCTAATCTTGTTAATGATTGTATTAGGTTAATATATATATGACATTTGTGCTCTAAAGTTAATATATATATATATATGACAATAGTGCTCTAAAGTTCTGGCCATTGCAAGAAAATGGCTTCTTTTTCCATGGATGACTTCATTGGCAATGGAGCTCTCAGGGAATTGCTTCAAACACTGATTAATGAAGGTTGGGAAGATGTACCGACCTTGAAGATCATGAATTCAGACGACATGGCATCAATAAACATGACACAACAGCAGAAGGTTTGTCATCTCTATTTATCACCGATCTTTTTCAAGAATTCGTCATTCAGTTTTACGACTAACTGTTCTTTCGCTATTTAGGATGCATTGGAGATCAGATCATACCTGCACGATCGCGCTCTGATGCAATATGGAGACCGGCTAGAAGCCTCCGGGAAGTCCCTGCCCGAGCTTCTGAACTTGAGCAGTGGAGATCTTGCTTCGCTGTTCGCAATGAAGAGAGGTCACATAGCGAGATTCATGGACAGGACCACAGCTTGTGCAGCTCCTTTTCCCAAACCTGTCCCTGCAAGGAATAGAAGCAGGTTAGTATCAAGAAATAACAGCATTTACACCAGCACACTGTCTGTGAACTCAAGAAAGATGTCGAGCATGCCACGAAGTTTTGCAATGGGTGAAAGATCGATGGAGCAATCAATGTCCGATCTCAAGATCAAAGAAGGGTACGTCTTTAAAGGAATAGTTGCTGCAGAGGCTGCTGAGCCTAGATTGTGTGGTTGCATACAACCTCCTTCCATAGTTGAGACTGTTGCTCCATATTCTGCTATTGAAAACATATCAGTTCAGAAACTCACTCCAGAGTACAAGATTGGGATGGAACAGTTGGTGAAGATCAAGACGCCTCCAATGAAAGCCTCGGATCTATGGCGCAACAACCCAGCTATTCTCCTATGCATCCGGCGTCCTGGGTAAATTCCTATAATCTGCATCCTGTCTTACATAAAACTTGTCATTTCATGTTGACGTGTTGTGTCAGAGGTTAAATATGTGCTATAGGGATCACCACAAACATAACACAATTACAAATATACTGAGCTCAAACATGCTAACTCAAATTGCCGGCTCTAGTCTTA
>JAYMTG010000199.1:0-15132 GCA_036897565.1 Pelargonium exstipulatum | reverse complement strand
AACTTACCAAAAATCAACCAATAATAAGACATCTTCACTTAAAACCAAACCAAAATGAATAAGAATAAAAGAATTCAGTGGTAATTTAAAAATATGAATCACATGTCTTGCATGTGGCAAGAAAGAAGAGAATATAGATAATATTCCACCAAATGATGGACATAGTCGGATAAAGCAAAGAGGATTATCCCTAAACATATGCTAGACGAGCTAAATTAGAACAAAAATCAAATTTGAAACCAATTTGACTCGAAATAAGCAAAACCGTTTCAAAGCATAATCCAATCAAAACACTACTAGTTTGGGAAAGATAATCAATCATATTGAAGACTCAGTTAGGTGGGTTCCATCTAACACCAAACCAGTTTCTAATGGTCTAAACTCTAAATTAGTGTACCTTACAAGCACATGAAAACAAATCCAATGAAGCAGGTAACAGATTTTGGGACCTGATCTGATCGAGCTCAGGATATGGCTCAGGATTTTCCCAATAAAAATAATTGGGAGACATCAAGCTTACCACCTTGTGTGCATATCATGTGCTTTGGCACCCAAACTCATAGAATTGTTCTCAAACCTTACCTACCTCTCATGCCTCTCCTCTCCTCTCCTCTCCATGTGGAACTCAATACCGAACACCATAAAAAAAAGCCCTCATATGTTTCAAGGACCACTAAAACACAAGACCAAAAGGACACCACTTCTAACAGTTCCACATCTACACCTATCCAACAGTATATGCGAAACTACGTAAAATGTGTGCAAGATGATTATTTGAGTATGTGCAGCATTAAAGACAGATACGGGTTCAAGCATCATTTATACAAGTATGTATCATTGTTACTAAAGCATCTAGTAAAAGGTTTTTTGTGGACGAATAATAAATTTGTCAAACTAATTTGTAGGATTACAAGCAACGAGAGAGGTACTGAACCTGCTTCACTTCATTTTCTTGCTAATTTCATAGAAATAGCTAATGACCACTACAGCCGCAGCAATTGCAACTCCAAAAGCACTTTGTGCAAGTACAGTGCTGTCCTTCACAATTGCCTTGGAGCCAGAGGAACTAGGAGTAAACCCTAGTTCGGAAAGTTTCTTATGCGCAGCTGCATAATCTCTAAAGAATGCTTCTTCGTCCTGACAGAGGCCCAAAGTAGGATAGGTGTTGGTGAAAAGTCCAGAAAAGATAAATAAATATCGTGCCAACCACAGCTTATTTAGAGATTACTATTACACATAAAAGCACCATAAAAGTAACCCAAAAGAATTTCATTTTTCTTGCAACCATTGTCACCTAAATGAGTTTAACCCATCCAATACTACGAACTAATTGTCGATCCAAACCTGATGTTAGGTCAGATGGGGAGAAAGTGAAATATAATTAAAGGATCAAATGAACTATACTTAATTCAAGTGCATTGGTAGGTCAGAGTCAAAATCAATCTGGCCAGATCAGGATTTGGCATAGGCGAGCCTGATTCAACCTAAAAAAGCCAATGTCAACACGCTCTTGGTACCACCTAATTAAAACTATGTTAACAGCATTTGAGTCGTGCAAAACTCCATAACTATGCCATGTAGCCTCAATAAGTATGGTCACTTACCTTAACGAATAGCAAAGAAAAAAAAAATCTAATTAACAATAGTAGATTGGTTATCTGACTAAAGAAACTGGTATCACCTTTGCATATAGCTCAACATAAGGTCGGAAAGCTGGATCGTCCAATAAAGCCTTGTCTGTAGGGAGCTTCAATAGACCCTCTGACTCCCCTTTCAGTAGTTCCCTGGTATTGATAATTGTTTAAATTGGTGACTCTGACCAAATAGATACTAATAAAATCAAATATAATTTCTTCAAACACGGTTCAAGTTTTTACGTGAAGTATGAGTTATCAAACTTCAGAGGTTCCATAGTCCATGGGCCATCAAAACCTGATCTCTCTGGATGTGCCCGTCCCTGTCACACCATGTGCAAGTGCAACAACAATAAGTCTCTTGCCAAGAGAAAACTATTGCAAATATGCAGAGCATTACCAGAGTGTGGCCCCCTGACAGTGCCACAATATCCTTGTCCGATAAACCCATTCGATAGAAGATATCTTTAAGATGAGGTGCACCTACAAATCTCAAACAATATCCCTTGATGATTATGAGCTCCATAATGTTCATTATCCTTTGTTGTAAATAATGTTGGAACCAATAGAGCATAGCAGAATATAAGCAAAGTTATTGCATAAAATGAAATTGAAAAATTCAACGATCATGTAATCTAACCAAACACCAAAACATAAAAATCTACAGTCAAATTCTGAGTCTTTCATCAAATATTCATAACAAGGCACCATATACTAAAATGTTAAGATCTAAATTGTAGGATGGACCTTGTTTAGCATCCGGAAGTCGCCCTTCCTTGGGACAAACTTTAGAATCCTGAAAAAGTAAAACAAGAAGATGATTAATGAATGGAAAATATATTGTAAAAGTTATATTCTCGGAGTATACAATAGTAACATATACCTTTCTACCAGGAACAAAGTCAACAGTGGGGCCTCCAGTAACCTCAACAGCAACAACGCCAGCAAGCTACAAACTCAAATATTAACTTTTAAGTAAGCTAACTTTTCAGATTTACAAAACTAAAAAATGATTATTTAACTTTGTAAGCCACTAGCATTAGCATTCATTAGAATCATAACTCTCAATAAAGAATCCAATGCACTTAGAAATTGGTCATTCATACACTTGCTCCAAAGACAAGCTACCTGGCTGGAGATTGGAGATCTCAGAGTATAATACTATATATTTACCAACGTTTCACAGTTCTATTTATTTTTCAAGGAGAAGCCAAACATATATATATTACTGACTCATCTCTCCTTTGATTCTTTCTGTATTTGAAAACAACCAGACTATAAACTATCCATTTTTCAAAATATTAGTCACCACCTCAACATGCCTTTTCCCTCTCTTAAAGTACAACCATTTTCTATATGCACTCTTGCTCTGCCCATTCATGTGTTAAATATTATGCATAAGTAAACACGTAGTCAAATGCCACCAAATATTTCAAAATTTCCATTCATTATTTATACAATGATATCATTTCCAATCTGCATTGACTACAGGTTAATAACTAGCCTACATTCTGTACAACATCAAGCAACCACGACCATTACAAAATGAGTGTTAAGTAAACAACCCAAAAAATAATTAAATAAAAGGAACTGTTTGGAGGTCTTTTAAAGCATAACAGGAGAACAAGGAAATCCATGGTTCAGTTGGCATGAAGCATTCGGATCAACATGTGAAATGGAAAAGATTTAGATATCTTAAATGACATTGAATGGAAAGGATTTGGATATCTTAAACAGTATACACACTGACATGCTCAACTCGTTACTCACCTGGTATAGATCTGCATATGTGATCTTTTGATATTTGGATTTCACTTCCTCTGGCATAAAACAGATATGGAGCAATAAATATAATGTAACCAACAAGCCAATTTCAAATCAAGTTTAACAGAACGCCAATACTTACAGGATAGAGTTCATGCCTATAAATGGGTTAACATAGTTCAAATCCATGTCAAACTAATGAATCCACAAGATGCAGTGATTTATAGCTACTCTTACAAGGCAAATAATTTTAGCAATATGAGTATCACAATACAGATATCACGATCAATATCCATAAATGCCTAATCAAAGTGGTGACCTGTCAAAAGATAACTCTGACTATTATCAAGACAATTCAATTAATGACATTTTTTGGTATACGAGGGAAACTTGTGATCGTAACAACCTTGATATATGATGCATATTTGGTCATTAGTTAAATCAAAAGGTTTACTCACATGACACTTATATAGAACAAAAAGTAAGTCCTGGTAGACAAAATTGAGATTTATCATATCAACCAACTCTCCATGTATATATAATCAAATAATCATACTAGCAGCTTCCTCCTCTCTTTCCACTTCCTCTTAACAAGTTCTTATGTTATCATAATTTTTCTTGATATTTTAATGCACATTTTAAACAACTCGACCATATCAACTTTAATATCATGTTTAAGTTATATCTTAACCAAACCTTTTTTCTGATACTATATTAAACTTTATGTTATAATAAAGAATACTATGTATATACATGTATTTTTTTAATCTTTATTCAACCAAACTAGCTCTAGTACTATGCCAAACTTTATGTCAGTGTAAAAGCTTAAACTGTTAAGTGGAAGACCTAAATAGTATATCAATTGGTCTCATACTCCACGACTTTCACTAAGAGATAATTTAATAATCACTCCCCTATGCATGAACCAAAAATTACACGGGGAGACAACACACATGGGCCACACAAGCCAAATACCGAATCGTCTCTGAACATATTAAAGTTATTTAGAGGACACAGCTAATATATCAAGTGGTCTCAAACTCCATACTTCCAATGTGGGGTGTTCAACATCCCTCACATGCAAGTGTGCTCTACACGTGGACCAAGAGTTACACAAGGAGTAAACACAAATGGGCCAAAGACCAAGATTAAACCAACTTTGACACAAAATTAAAAATAAAACCAATCAACTAGTTCAGACACCATGCTAAACTTCACTCAAACTTAACGGCTTATGCTAATAAGTGGAGGACACAACTGGTATATCGTATACCAAGCGGTTTCAAACTCCACACACCTTCAATGTTGGTTACTTCACCAATATACAAAAGCAAGTAAACAACACAACTGCAACCTTACAGACCCACAATTCTTTCAACCTATTGAAAGAGGAATTCAACCTTAAGTCTTTAGTTTTACAATCTACATTGCACCGATTCAACCAACCAACTTAAATTAATTGAACTATCAAATCATAAGATAACATGTATTAAGATTTTGTGGCGACATACAAAATTGTACAAGTTAATATTCATTCAATTAGTCTCCGCTATGCAATACTGACTATATTTTAAAGACTGCCAAAAACATTTATCTCATATAAAATGAAAAGAAAATTATATAAACAAACAATGAGAAAGCAAAGCAGCCCACCGCAAAAATCAATAGCCTTCTTCAGTCCATTATTAGAGCCATGAGAGAACTCTTCTTCCATCCTGATTGAGCCATTAGGACCACCTGTATTCGACTTCGCATCATATGTTCCTGCATCATGCCACCTTCAACCCAACAGACACAATGATACAACAATCAAAATTCCTCCAAGAAAAGACAATAACGAGCAAACTTCAGCTATATTTTGTCACATATAATGTTTGCATATATACAGAACCAAAGGCAACCAAAATCCAGAAAACACTAAATAAAAGTAATAATATATTATTGAATCAAATAAGCTTGCTGTCATTCAATTTGATCGCATTTCCCAAGGAAACAAAGAAAAAAGAACAAAGAAAAGGAGAGAGAAAAGTAGGCCAATCAAAATCAACAAACAGACTTCCTCTACAATAAATTGCAACTAACAAGCTAAAATTGGTCCAATTCAAAGTTTTTAGAAACAGAAACCAAGAATTCAACTGCAACCAAATTTCAGAAAACACTAATGGAAGTAAACACCAAATTATGGATTGAATCAACTACACTCTTTTATTCAATTCCATTACATTCTCTTAGGAGACAAACAGAGAAAAATAAAGGGAGAGGAGTGCGTAATCAAGCTTCCACCACAGAAAATTGCCTCAGAGCTCAGACAATGACAACCAAACTTAGGCTAAATATTCTCCAATTCAAAGTTTTTGGACACACAAAAACAACATTAAACAGAGTAAGAATTAAAATAAAAATTGTATTTGTGCCTCCAGCTTATAAACACATTTTCCACATAAATAATCAGAAAAAGAACATAGAAGGTGCTAGAAGAATACACCAAGAGAAACACAGAGCACAAACTTCCTCCACATGCAATATCAAGCAAGCTTCAGCTAATTTTTGTTCAATCCAATCCCACCGAATGCAAAAAGGCAACCAAACTAAAGAAAAACACTGAACAAAGCAAGCAACAACTTATAAAAATGAATCAACTACGCCGTAGTTCAGCTCCACTGCATTTGCCAATCAAACAAACAGCAAAGAAAGAGAGAAGAGTACGCCCAGCGAAAAAACAACAATCAATCAAACTTCTACAGAAGGTAACAAGCAAATTCCTACTAAAAACTGTTCAATTCAAAGTTTGCAGTTGCAGAAACATAGAATTCAACCGCACCGTATGCAGAGCCAACCAAAACTCAGAAAACACTATACAGCAACATATAAATTGAATCAGTAAAGCTTCGGTTCATCGCCGCATTTGGAGACGAATCAAACAGAAAAAGTAGAGAGAAGATTACGCTAAACGGAGCATGATAGGAGCGCAGTTTCGGCTGGAAATGAGGGCACGGAGATCGCGGCGGGCTTTGTCGACCTCCTTCAGGTACTCCGTGTCGACCACCGGAAACGCCATTGAAGTCTATGAGAGGCGAGATTGAGAGGAAAACAAGAAAATTGATCAAAAACAGAAAATGGAGTTGGATTTGGATTGGTGAAGCAACTGAGGTCACAGACTCTATATACGATACACAGCGAAAGAATCAGATATCATATAGCAAATGGATAGACCAGCCAGTGTACTCATTCCCTGTACCCAATCCTATTCCATTACACTTGAGCTCGCTATATTGTACTGAATTAGGTAATATAAATGCTATTTTTATTTTACAAATAAAAAACCCAAGTTAATTTTCTTCAACAAAAAAAATAATTGAAAAACGAACTTGTCGTACTTTTTTCAGCTTTGAATTGGAATGTCGAAGTGTAATTTTTGTTTTAGAATGAAAAGAATTGACGAATTAATCGGTTGAGATGACATACATTGCTAGCGAGTTTGATTACACGTTCTAATGTAATAACTGAAAGTAAGGCGGAAACGAGGACGATTCTTAAAAATAATGGTTGGACATAGTGGAGTAATGAATTCATTATTTTTGATGATGGATTTAAAGATTAAGCTAGTAGGAGAAAAATAATTCAGTAATTGTGCCCAATGATGAATTTTTCTTTTGCAATTATGTTTAGTTACAACAATGTACACATATATATAAGCACAACAAAACAATTGAACACCAACAGATAGCAAAATTGATATAGTCCCAACTCCCAACTCCAACAAATAGAAACAGTCACATTCAAAAGCTCAGGAAGAGGTTCTCCACTGCATTTCTATTTGAATTTTCCCATTCTTCGATTCGATGAGATGGTACTTTTCATTGATTCTTTTGTTGCTTATAACGTCCGAGAGGTTGATATCCACATAGCCTAACGATTCCTGATTCAACAACGGAACAGTTTGTTACGTTCCACAACAATATAGAGCTAACAACAACGTAAACATAAGTTAACATTGTAAACTATTTAATTGTTCCTACAATACTCATGAGCAAATTTAGAGATATCCATGATGTGTGAATGTGAAATACTCAAAACGAATATAGTTTTCCAAATCCACAATTGACGCATACAGTTTGTAATGAGTGAAATGCACCTAGGGAAGTATTATAAAGCATTTGTTCAATAGATTTTAGCTTATAATCTCAAATTCAAGGAAGATTTCAAAATCTCTCCTTCCTATAACTTGCACATTTCAAGACAAAAATAGAACAACTATGCAGTTCACAACATCCTTTCATATGTGATTATATTTCCAGAATATCGGGAAGTGATGGCAACGTTGCATCTGGTATCAGGCATGTCAGCTTCCACAACAATATTAAATTATATGATTCCATTTTGCATATATGCAACCGATTCCTTTATATATAAGAAGTGCAAGCTTACCTTGGGATGCAGCAGACCAATCCTTGATGAGGAACTATAAACTTCAACATGCATTCTTTCATTAGTTGGAGGCTCGTCCAGCATAAACGTGAACTCCTGATCCCATCTAGGATCCCTGTTTTTCCTTACATGCTGTACCAATACAAAAAAAAAAAACTAGGTAACTACAATATGTAGATTCCAAATACAAACTATCTTGACATTTTTTTTTCTCTTGAAGATTTGATCTAAAGCTTAACCAGCCATGAAGGGGGGGCCACTGCACAAGACTCCTACAGTACAGAAAGGTTGCTTTCCTGACTTGAGCATGTGACCTCAAAGTCAGAAGACATCATACACACACAAGCTTTAATTGCTAATGTAGGAAGAGATTTATTTCATAGGACCGGAACGGCTTGCTACTTGTTGCCTAGAGCGCATAAGGGATAGGAAATTTATCCTTCACCAATTAATGATTTCATATTTTTCAGAAAACAAACGGCAGCAAGTAGACACGAACATGCTGGAATATCTATGTAGCAAAAATAATCTCATAGAGCTAGACTGACTGCTCACATTTTAACTTTAGAGGCATAAAACACATTTTGAATGGAAAACATCCCCAGTGTCTCGAAACAAGGAAAACATGTTCAGTACCATATAGATACAAATTGTCAATTTCATTTGCAAAGTCTTGAAAGCTTTTTTTGGGAAACTAAAATAGTAAAAACTTTTCCGAACCAAAAGTGACTCCAGAAACAGATTTTTGAATCCATAACTTCAATCTTAAAAAAAAAAAACATTACGCCAAATCCTATTTCTGTTGTGTACCTTAGTTTTCCTCTCCTGCCCTTGGAAAAGAATCCGGGCATATGGATTAGTGTGGTGCTTTCCTTCAAGATCTTGAGCTTCATGAACTCTAACCACAAGGAGACCTCCACCAGGAGGTGTTCCTTCTGGTGCCTTTTGAACCATCTGTGTATCTTCAAGACCTTGTGCTAGCTCTTCGGCTTTAAAAGGTTTATACGTCAATTCCACTTCGATTTGTCCACGTGATTTCTCATTTCGACCATCGTTCAGGTCCATATTTCTTAGGAGCTCAAGAGTCATTACTTTTGACTCATCAGAGGGAAGATCTTTGAGGGGAACTACGTTCATACCCATCTTATCATGCTTGCCAACCTAAGAAACAAAATAGCCAACTTGAGTTGTACACTTTCAAAACAGCGATCAGCTTCTGAGAAGTAAAGCCGGAAGAAAACAAACCTGCTCCCAATCATATACAAGAAGCTCTAAGGCCTGGGTGTCCGGATCTTTAACAACCAAATTAAACTCTTCATTCCATTCAGGGTTCAAATTTTTGTGCTTCACTGTTGTTTTCTTCGATGGGAGCTTGTCGCCAACCAGTTTTAGTTTCACATAAGGGTCTGATGCACCCAGAAAATCTTTCTTTTTCAGTTTGGTGGCCCTCAGAACTTTGACATTGAGAATACCAACTGGCTTTTTCATCGCTCTGCAAGTCTCAAGATATAAATTATCCAAAACATAGAATCAACATTTGGAAATGTCCTAACTAGGTTCGTGAAGTATTCAGAAACTTACTTTGATGGATCCATCATCTGTATTTCAAGGGTTTTCGGCCATAAGTACATATTTGCAACCTGATCCTTGATAATCTCCTGCAAAAAAAAAAAACTAAGTAAAAACCATGAACTAAGATAGAGAAGCTGATGAAGGGTTGAGCATGTGAGAAAGACTTCCCTAATTTGGGATGGAAAACATATTTCGTTTTAGAAGTAGCATATCTGTGAATTCACTTCAAACTTAGGCCAACTCATCAACCAGATGAGTAAAACAAAGATGCCAAAAGTATACAATTGCTTTTCCATTTGATTTTGGTCTAATAAGAAATGAACTTGCTAAGATAACTGATGAATACAAGGCCTACCCACATGGCCACATATCCTAGAGGAAGTACCAAACTTAGAGTTTTCTTCAAAATTATGTGGAAAACATAGCATTCAATTGTATGTCAATCTATTTCTTGTCAGATGGATAGATCAGAATGATTAAACGAAGAGAGACAACATAAGAGATTTATACTTTTCTTTCTAATGAATAGGGTTTTGCTAAAGGATTTACATAACCGTCCCCAACATTAAATGAATAAGGTCCCACTAGCAAATCAATGACCAGATATATGAGTGCCGTGTACATGCACTACTGTAACCCAAATGATGGCCTTAAAAAAATGTGTAATAGTCCTAATATAGAAGGTGTCGGAAGTACATGAACTTCGACTAAGAAGAAGAAAAAAATCTGTCATTATTCAGATTTCAGGATTCTATAACACAGTTCAAAGTAGCAGGATAGCCACCTGCCACCCTGAATCTCAACCAAATTTATAGGGGATCAAACCTCAGTGCCTTCTCGACGAAGGTACAATGACTTCTTGGTGTTAATTGACATTCTAGTGACACCAGTATGGCTGTTTTCTTCTCGTTGGCCCTACCCGAGTGTGCCCTCCACCGATTTCACCCCACACTTGGCAATAGTGAAATTATGTTCTTCTTTTTAACTTTGCGGCCTCTAGTAACACCTCGGTGCCTTCTCGACAAAGCTCCAATGACTTCTTGGTGTTATTGACATTCTAGTGACACAAGTATGGTAGTTTTCTTCTCGTCGGCCCTACCAGAGTGTGCCCTCCACTGATCTTCGCCCCACTCTTCGCAACAATGACTGGCAGCCTCCTCGACAATCTCTTTATCATATGAGTGTAATTTTTTTAAATAAAATACTCAATTCTCTCAAATCTCATATCCTTTATTCTTCTTCACTTTCCTAATTCTTATTTCTTTCATTCTACTGGTTTTTTCTTCCTTTCTTCTTAATTTGTGTATCATTACTGATTGTCCTACATTGCACCAATACTGATCAAGGAACCATAGACCTCTAGGTTGTTATTGGCTACGAAAGAGTGCATAGTTTGAAACTGAAAAAGAAAAATCATATCTAAATAAATTCAATAGCATAATAACAAAACATGGAAGTAAAACGAAGAAAGGTACAGTACCTGCACAAACCTGTAGAGACCAGGTATAGACATAAGATCAGCACCCATCAGCTTCAGACCAAAGTCAACATGTGGCTGCAAAAGCAAAATAAAAACAATTAACACTTTCAAACAAGACCACTACACAACATTCCTCAATTGACAGTCTATGGCCCCACGTCAAACAAACTGCCAAGAAGTTCCAGAAGGTAGGCTATCCTGAATGCACCAACAGTTAAACTGGAACGTGTAAAGAGTGAGTGTATGCTCAACAGAGTGTTTATAACTTCATATAATGGATTAAATCCTACAACCGAATCAATAAAGTCTATGATTGCTCAGATGATATGTGTTCACTTATGAGCAAATTCAGCTGTTTATTCTTTTTGTCCCTCTTCTTTTTAAAAATAAAAAAAATTGTCATTCTTTTTCCAGTGTCTCATATATAAAATCAAGTAGACCACTTTTAAGGTGGCTTGCATACTACAAACTGTGAGTAGCTTACACCTAAATGAACAAACTGTAGTTGTTATGTAAGGAACTTAATTATGATGAACTTAAGGAGTGCTTTCAATTATGTTTCCAGCACACATGGCCAAATGCAGTTATCTAGCTCCATAGACATTTAATCTGTCTAATGTATGATGACCATAAACGTAAAGGCAATCTGGGTAGAACCTATCTAAAAATATTCACTCATCTTCCTTATTCTGTACGATGACATGAAAATGGAATGTTTAATATTTGTGTCCTAGAACTAGAAGGATTCATTGCACGTAGGAGGTGATCCTACAGTGACTTAAAAAGGGCGTGTAACGTTTGTATTCCTGAAGGATTCATGTGATGCAGGAAGTGACTAGAAGATTATGCTAAAAAACTCCTACCAACCAAAGACAATATTTGAACTCCTTTTATTGGACACCAATATTACTGCATGCCTGAGCAGCGCAAATATTCAATATATATTCCAATAACCCAAGCACATTATAGCATAAAGAAGATGTGTTGTGTAAGTGTCATACATTAGAAACAAGAAATTGAGCCTTACAAAAATTTACTGATTCTATCCATTATCACTAACCTTCTCCATGAGAGAGACACATATTTTCGCAAAACAAGGAAAGCTTGGAACCAAGGGCTTCAGAGTGATACGTGGTGCAGCAAAGACTTGTAGATCCACCACCTGAAATACAATATAACAGAATGCATATGAGCGCTATGCAGTGTACATGCCTCAATGAACAATGTAACTTAATAACTTGCAAAGCTGAGCTAGTGAATAACCTGAGCAGTTACTTTCAACCCAAATGCTTTCACAGCAACAATAACATTAGGATTTGCAGCCCATTTAAATGATGGTTCCATAATCAACTCCTTCTCGTCGGTAACATAAACTTTCATACCTAACAAAATTACGTAGAGGAACAGATTAGATATATTTCTCATAATCCTATATCTCTACTTCTATGTCTTCTATGATAAAAGTGTATATTACTGTTTGGTCTAACACCAACCGATGGCATATCAAAAATCAATTTGCTCCCAAACATATCCATTTGACTGCTTCCACTGGTTTTTTAAATGCTATACGAAGGAAATAGTTCAGCTTACACACATAAGCCTTTCAGATAAAAAAATTTCAAAAGATCAAAGATAACACAAAAACTAGTTATTGAGGAAATCATTTACAATTTTTACATGATTGTACTGGAAGGCAGAAGTGCTTCAGTACATGACAGCCCTACCCTGCCTTGAAAGTACATTCCGTCTACAAGTTTTCTGTTGCTGAGTATTCATTTATACTAAATGCCATGTCTGTGCAAATAACTACTGCTTTTGGGAGGTTCGAGGGGAACCACAATCCCCCTCTCACCATAACACCCATAATTATGTCTTCCTCATACGTCCTACTCTCAAGAGTCAAGATGATGATAGATACTAGCTTGAGGTATGCTATATTTCTGTCATCAATGTTATGAAAGATACTTGTACAAATACAAATCAGTAGTCTTTAAAGATAAACAATGAGGTACATAACCATCAATGTTGTATGGCCAATCCTTCCAAGTTCCTAAATCTCTTTCTTACCCTCTTCACCCCCTTAAGAAAGATATACTTTTAACAATCATTAGTGTGACATACTTTCCAAAGCTAGGCAGCCAAATCCTCCAACAACTAGGCCCACTGCAGATGCTAGGGCAGCTCAGTGTTGAAAATTTTCTACAGCGCTAAAACAGTGTTCTAAGAAAATCCTAACCATTATATACTCCTACATAACAATAAATCAAAAGAGATTGCTAGTCAAATCCTACACCATATCATCTTATCTCTGATGACAAGGAATTATTACAATTGACAACGATACAATACAGACAGTGCTACTAACATACAATGTGGGAGCATAAAGAAATTATCAATATACGTATTAACATCTACAACTAACCTTGAAAAGTTGGTGGTAAGGACCCTAAAGTAAGTGATTCAAATTCAACAGAATCAATTTTATATTTCGGAATTTGCTCTGCAATAATTGGCTTTGCAATAGTCTTTGCGGTCTTGCAAATTGCCTACGTGGAAAAGAAATGGGTCGAAACTAATTAGCACAAACTAATAAAGGAAGCAATCAATGTTTAATTAGAATTATAGGTGGATGAGGTTAAAGAAACCTTGTCAAGGTATGGCCACATTTTCTCAATAAACTTGTTTAGCCAGTCAACCTTCACACAAAAGGAAGAAAATATCCTATCAAAATAGAACAGAGCCAAGATTCGAACAACAGAGACCCAATAACAAAGTCGCGAGCACTAATAACATACCCGATCATAATCTGGATTTTTGACCCAAAGGGGTATCTCAGGAAGCAGACGCTGCAAGGTTTCCGAGTCTTGCTCAACCAATGGACGAATAACTGGATCCTGACCAACCATTAGAATACCAAATGATTTTTCACTCTCTGAGTAAATTTACAAGGTAAAATAAAAAATATCTTACTATACAAACATATGCTCCCTTCATCCCAAAATGACTGTCCTATTTCCTTTATGATAAGTTAGTTACACATAAAATTACCAATAATATCTCTATGGTAAGTATGAACCACTTAATTTTTATACAATAAAGTCGTATGAGGTACATGAAGGAAAGTTAATCAGTAATAAAATCACCCCTAATTAATACAAAGAAGGGGGGACTTTGGAATGGAGGAAGTATAATGTCCTCCCAATCGTATAGATCCTACATTAACCAATACTGACTATAAAAGTTAATGTCTTACCAAGAGGTGAGAAAATTCTATCATTCTAAAAAGTTATGATTCCAAGTCTCTCCAACTAAACTTAGAATTGGTGATTCATTGTTGCAGCAAGAAAACTCAGGGCCAGTGCATTTCAGTGTTTTCAATATCAAGCATTCTTTTAATGTCTTCTAGGAAAATCTGTAAAACCTCACATAGCACAGATGATTGCCTATAAGTGCATAAACTTCTTGCAGTACCTACAATGTCTGACAACTGAGGTAGAACACACCACACCATCCTATAGGAATGAAAGATGACAACTGAAGGATAACTAACCCACTTAAAACGTAAAAGGCACTAAGACTTATAAGTAAACTAAGTCTAAACTTAGGGCAGAAAAGGATCGACTACCTTTTACCAGATCCATAAGAGTTCAGTATGAACTGAACCTGTGTCTTCCAGATACACCAACTATTGTAACCTAAGAAGTAGAATTACAAATCCCCACAACAATCAGTTTCTTTGGTTTTTCAATATATATGGTCAATCTATATGAACATCAAACTTAGCCCAATGTTTTCATGGTGCCCAAAAGCCAGACATCAGTTTCTTCTCATTTGTTCATCTTCGGCATTCCCACAAATGGACCAGTTCCCGTTCCCATTAATTGCCTCTTCAACCTTCCTATTATCATTCCCATCCCAGCCCACACACCAAAGTGCTTCATCTTTTCAATACAACAGGGTTGCTTTTCATCATGATAACAAGCACCAACCCCCCACCCCACCCCCCCCTCCGCTGCATCCCGCCGCCTGTTCCGCCTCAACTCTGTGCTGCACCGTCGGACTGCACAGAGATTGCAATGTCACCGCCTCTGCTTCCTCTATAACCCTAACCCTAGGTCGAAACCAAGCCTCACCGTCTGGCCTCCCTCACTCCAGCACTCGACACCGCCCTCTCCGACTTCGAGAAGCACGGTCGCCGCCCACACAATGAAAATGAGATGGACATGATACTGAAACCCTAAAGACTTATACTAT
>JAYMTG010000198.1:0-15244 GCA_036897565.1 Pelargonium exstipulatum | reverse complement strand
GAAACAAAAATTGAAGTCTAAAAGGACTATTAATATGAAACGGAGGTAGTATATAACTTTTATACACTTCCTCCAATAAACAGCAATAACAAGTCTGATTGTGCATGATCTCAACTATTTGATAAGCATCACTTAATGTCTTCAATTAAAGCATGATTTGAATACCTTGCATATATTTACTACCTCCAACCTATCGTCCAAGCCGTATCAATGAATAAATTCACTTCTAATGCCTTCACACTTCAGCGTAATGTACAGGCAAGCCTCATTTCTCCTACATCTATTAAATATCAGTGCATTCACTCTAAACTGGTCCGACTAGTCAATCAGCATACACAATGGAAGTGGTCATTATCTCGAGTAACAGTTGCTCATGTTCAAGTATTGTTGGCATTTCAAGAAAAGACAATAGCAGTAGATTTTTACTTTAGCCATCTCCAGGGCAGGACAATTGAAGTAAAATTTAGATGGTTGCCCAGAAATTTTGCTCTAGACTACCCTCTCAATGATGAAAAGTGAAAAAATGGACTTAGGGTGATTCTCGCCAACTAATAAGAAAACACAGACAAATAAAAAATTAAACCAACTCTAGATTGTATTGTGATAGAGAGCCCTACTAAGTACTAACAACCATAAAGTATTTAACCAATCAAATTTAACATTTGAGAGCCGTGTGTGAGTTTATATGAATTTAGTCATATAGTCAACTTGAATCACCTTAAATGCATTGGCTGCTGATTTGAATATCATTTCCGGGACAAAGAATAAACATGTTAACCATGCCCATGAAAGAAGTTTCCTACAACCAAAAGGAATAAGATGTCAGATCAAAGGAGGTTTAAGTGGCACTGATCTTAACTTCAAAGAACATAGAAAGTGCTAAATAATAATTTGATGAGAGCTAACTTACCACTCTAAATCATGCCATATGGCTACAAATGTGAATATAACCCACACATTGAGTAGCTTTCTCTGAGATCCACCAAGAGGAATATAAATATACCTGAAATTATAGTCAATTGTAGAAGATACATTTCAGCTGTCAGAAGAAATAGTTAGAGGGAGAAAACCAATGTCAAAAGGAAAGTCAAGGTTGCACCTCACAAGCCATTTGTTGAAAGATGCATGCCAATTTTTCCAAAAGCTTTCCAAGTTGTAGCAGTTATTAATGCACCTTGGCATATTTTCAGGGGCCTCAATACCACATATCTATGATCACATAATTGTAGACAAATGACCTTCTAGATCAGTGATAATCCAGGAAAAAACTGAATAAGGCTACAGGTTACCAAAATAAAAATAGCTTCCAAATATTACTTATAGAAATTGTACCAGTGACCAGAACCGAAAATAGCGCCAGATTAGAAGGAACTTCAGCCACATGAAGTTCAAGACCTGCAGCAATCCAAAAGAAGTTTAGGTGCAAAATTTTGTGGTTATATGTGCCAAAATAGATATTGCGGTTAATAGATCTTCCCAACAAACTGAAAGACATTAAAACCCAGAAAACAAATACTTGTAGAGTTTACTAAACTGCTAAAGATATTCCTTTATTGAATATTCAAGGGTTCACGGAGCAGATGAACAATAGAATACTCCTTGTAAGAAAATAACAACAAAACAAATATATGAATTATCCCAAATCAATGCAAGATCCATACACCTGATTTAATGATGTAAAACATTTCCCAATCTTTTGGTTCTAGCCTTACTGCATTTAATCCACATGGATTGTGCCATCAATGAAGCTATATTATACAGCTGAATGCCATATCACAATCCCTTAAGAAGGGTTCAGGATATCTAAGGGAATCAAAATGTTTATAGCATTAATAAGCTAGTAACTTCCCAGAAATCCATCAGTTATTTGAAGTATCACACTTCTCATCAGATCCCTATTTCACATAATAGATGCATTCTCAAAAATCATTTGTCATTAAAAAAAAACACAAAATTCAAAGATAAATAAAGTTCTAATTACATACAATCTTAACATAAGAAATTCCCTCTTACCCCATAACCAATGATGAATACATCCAGAGGAGATAACTGCTTCCACGAGCCACTAATAGGTGCAGAAAGAAATTCAATTACTAAATAATAAGAAAAGGGTGAAGGAGAAATTTATGTAGTGTGCAAAGGCATTGCACTAAGGAAATTTACTAAATAATAGACTCACCTAATTGCAAAGGCATTGTAATAAAGGAAATGTGTGATGAGTTCCATCAGGAATAGGCTGAATACACAACGCAAACCATATAAAGCCACTCCTTTAATTGAATAAGTAGTTTGAGGAACGTCTAACTGCAATAATATGGTAATAAGGTAAAGTTATGAGTTTATGACCATAGGAAAAAAGACTAGCATATTAACAAATATAAATACCAATGTCCACGATAAGTAAAATATTTGATATAGTTTGGTATAATAGAATGACAATATGGAGAAACAATAATGACAATGTTCAAGAATCAAGAACGATTTAAAATGGCAACAGTTGCATGATATTATGGTATGTTCACGAGATTATTTAATATCTTTTCAATTTTAATATTCTTGCTAAACAGAATGCTTATTGTATTCATTCTATCAGTAGTCCTGATTAAAAAGAGAGGTGTTTGTATAAAATGAGCCGGGTTGCTTGATTAAATGTGCAGTTAAGCTTCGCACTACATATATAAAATAGGCAAGAGAAAGTATTTAGCTGTCTCCAAGTCAAGCAAGAGGGTTTGAATACATAATTCAATAATAGTTTTGTCAGTTATTGAATAAATGGGACTAAGAATCCACTTTAGCGACACAACATAAAACCAAAACCAATTTATAAAAGGAATAACTCAGCCATAAACTGCAAACAGGAGAGACAGAGAGAGAGAGGGACCTGTGAGGCAAATGCATTGAAGCTTACGATTGGGCCAGCAATATAAAGCGGTGCATATACCAAATATGAGAGGTAAATGCTGAAGGAAAACTTGTCTTTCTGTACACTTCTCTCCTGGAGTAGTGTCATTGCATGAACAGTTTAAAATTCTTAAGAGGGAAGAAAAAAAAAAAAAAAAAAAAACTAAAGTAGCAAATAAACACGACAATAAGTACACTCGTGCTTAGGTAGCATCTAACCTGTAAAAATCGGTAGCAAGAATGCCCAGATTTACACATTTGACAACGTTGAATATGCTTCTGCATTCACCAGACCGGTAAAAGAATAGCTAAACTATTACTAAAATAAGCAGTGTATTCGGCCCTATACAGTCATGAGCATATGCGTGAGAGAGAGAGAGCACTTATCTTAACCAACAAAAGAAGTTAGGAAGGAAATTGTTTTACTTGATACTTAACAACAATTTGTATCTGCTTCTATGTAAGGAAACAAATTCGTAAGTGTTAAAGTTACTAGGGAATGGAAAACAATTCATTCATGCTCTGACAAAATATTCTTTCTAAGAAGATTGTCTTTTGTAATATGAAGCTGCTATTTGCTAGAAGCTTATCAAGTTAGCAATGTCACTTATCTAATAGATCAATACAAATCTTTTAAATCAAGTAGAAGCGAAATTAGTGCAGTCTGCTAATAATCCTGTAAAATACAACAAAGACTGACAATATGAGATTACAGCCACATACCTCTTGATCAAATTGAGAGTCTTGGTCTGCCCAATGGTAATCATATCCAAAGCTTATCATGCGCAAAATAACTGTTACAGGAAAAATATTAAAAGCTAAGCATGAACACATATGACACAACCATAAAAAGTAAGTCTAGCATATCAATCTACTTATTTTGACAATGATGTTTTCATAATCATTCACTATAATGTGATGATGTTTGTCTGTGTGTGTATTTAAAATAAGGTTATAACAGCGGCAAACAAATGGAATGTTGGAATGATTTGGTACTGATACATTTCTTTCAAATGAGAAAACTAGAATGCCAAAGGGAACAAATTAATTTGTAACATGTTTATGCAAATGTTTCAGCACTCCCCTAGTAAGACCCAGAAGTGGACATTAAAGAACATGAGCAGCTAGTCATAAAAAAGAAAATTCTAATCAGAATGTCAGATGGACTTGCCTTCTAGTCTGGAAAATAGGTTTCTCCCATAATGGATTTTCAAATCAAACTTCCAAACAATAATCAAAAGCTGTCTATGTTCTAACTCCATCAATGAGATCCAGTGAATTTACGGAATCGCCTCAGCCAAAAAGCCAAACATAAATGTGATGTCAACCATATGATAACTTATTAAAAAAACAAAGCACTAGCAGCTTCACAAATTATACTACCCCAAAAAAGTGAAGGTAATAACATGTTAGTAGGCCTATAATGGTCATATCTAACTGACCCAGCATGCTTGTCAAAAGCATTATGTAAGAAAATATATAAAAGTGCCTTAAGGTGTTTATACCTAGGAAAGGAAAACAAGTCCTTAATAAAACCAGGGAAATTCTTAAGTGTTTATACCTAGGAAAGGAAAACAGGTCCTTAATAAAACCAGGGGAATTCTCAAGTGTTTATACCTAGGAAAGGAAAACTGGTCCTTAATAAAACCAGGGGAATTCTTAAGGTGAGCTAGCATAGACGGTAGTCTAGCACGAATACTCCCAATCCTGAAAAAGGGAACTAAGTAAGTAACTAAGGAACCAAGGGTTTATTAGTTATTTATTTAGTTATGTAATCAGTTATATAATTAGGACACTTATTTAGCCGGTTTGGTTCTTGGTTAAGCTTCAAAAGATATTAATGGGACTAAAATTACAATGACAGAATGAGGTAAACGAAATACCAAAGTTAAAGCAAATCTGCCATCTAAAGGTGCCTCGAAAGTTGTCCAAATAAGCCCAGCGTTGTCTATGATCACAGAATCATATTAGTAATAAGTAGAAACAGTAAAATATCTTGCATTGAACAAGCAATCCAACCATCATAGACAATGAGAGTTTATACAGCTCACCCAATTATGGAGAATGAATACCCTTCATAAATACGGTTGAACAGAAGGATAGATAGATTGAAAACCCAAAGTACAAATGAGAAGTACGTTGTTCTTGCAAAGATCTGTGGAAACACAAATCTAGTAAAATAGTTAAGAATTAGAAGGAAAAAAAATTGGCCCCAGATGATGATGATAGAAGACATAATTGAAGATCAAAGTGGCCTAATTGAGCATGCAATGAGCGCACCTTTACTAGGAGGAAGTTTACTGACGCAATTGAAAGGATAAATACTATGCTGCCAAAAACCAAAAAGAATGAGGTTAGCGAAACACCAAGAAAGTCCAAGAGAAGTATAAATAGTTAACAATTATAACAGATGGAACACATACCAAGCCCCATGTAGATATGATAGATATATCAAAGAAATCAAAAGCCAAACAATAGACATCCCTCTTGCTTGTAAATGACCATATGCTCTTGACATGTTGGCCAACAATGTAAATATTCCAAACACAACCGTAAGAATGGGTAAGTTCCCACGGAAGTTCCTCCACTGGGCATCTGATACATCCTAGAAGCACAAAGGGGAGGGAGCAAGTTCAAAAAATCAAATTTAAAAAGGACCAACAATGTTTTGCAGCGAGATAGACAACAATAGAACCAGAGGAGGCAAATTAATTGCACAGTTAATGAACTAATATTACCCTAAAATGAAAACAAAAACAAAAAAAGACAAGACAGTGAGATTCAAAAAGCTCCGAAAAGATTGAAATAAACAGATAGACCACTATCTTGACCTAAAGAAACACATTTAAATAGCAAATTTCCAACCCAGTTATACAATTCAGCAACCATAAACAGAAACCAATGAATAAGCTTGAATAACCAAATATCCAAATATCCAATTGAAATGCATCCACGTATTCAGTTAACAAAAACATATAACTCTAACTGGTGCTACCCACCCACCATTCCACTGCCAGACCAAAAAAAGAAGTTTTGTATGTTCCCCACCCCAACCTTCCAAAGCTAAATATAGCTTCTCTAATGAGCAAAACACCTCAAAATTCAAATATATCAAAGCTAAAATGGAAGCAAAAAAAAAAAAAAAAAAGAGTTACACTTTAGTAGGTTTTAGCATTTAGATTAATGCAAAATCCCAACTAGATACTATCGCTCACAAAAACAGAATGAATACAAAAATCCATTTTTTAAACTAAAGCTATCGTTTTGACATTGTAACATCATTAATGTTTCCCTCAAAATGAGCAAGATTTGTATTTGCACATTGATTAGTTCAAAATACATGTAAGAAAACGCAGAATTAAACTGGATAGAGCTAATGAATGTGACAATCAAACAAAAAAGAATGGACTGAGAGTTACAGAGCAAAGAACAAACATTGAGGCGATTTGCGAGCCATCCAGGACGCAAACCATTGAGCTTGGTGTAATGATCTGTTCCAGTTAAATCACACAACCACAAATTTGAGCAGAAATTGAAGAAAATCAACCAAATTGAAGTTGAAATAAAGATGAAGTGAAAATTAGAAGCAGTACTGCGGGAAAGGTCAAGAGATCGATGAATGAGAATGGCGTAGAAGACGACCGCATACGCTACGAGAAACACGAGCTCTCTTCGCCTCCACGGACTGTGATTTTCAATTTTCGTGTTCATGACTTTGGGTGAATCGGATCGACTCGGATTAACTCGGTCCGCACTCACTCTGGTTTCAACGTCTTCTCCATTGGATTTCAGTTTCAGTTCCATTTGCTTCAGTCTCAGCTCTTTTTCTTCATCTTCAAATGAGAGAGAAGCTGGTCTGGGTTAGACCAAACGACACCGTTTCACCACATAACAGAGAAATTTTTATTATAAACAGTACAAAAATTACAGCCAACAATTTTATATCTAACCCTGATTTACTGACCTCATATCAGAACAAAATAGTTGCAGGAGAGTAATTCCGGTGGACAGCTCCGACGAAAAATCGCAATGGTGGCAACAGATTGAGGTGAGATGGAAGCCGGAGATACCTCCGGCGACGGTGGTTGCGCAGTTTCGCTCGATGGTGGCTGGGCTTCCCTTAAACGGACATGATCGGCCAATGATTGAGCGAGTAGGAAGACTCGAGACGGTGTCGAGTCGCCGGAGTGAGGCTCACGCCTCTCTCTCTCTCTCTCTCTCTCTCAGACTCGAGACGGTGTCGAGGCTCTCTCTCTCTCTCTCTCACTCTCTCTCTCTCTTTTATATTTACTGGACAATGGTTTGGGTTTTGGTGATTGAGATTTTATTTTGACTGTATCTTTATAAATACAATGTGATAAGTTAAACGGAAACGATTAGTTCATGTATGTCAAATGCATGTGTAAGACATGACAACTTGACAACCTCATATGCAAAGCGACATTCAAATACGACATCCCTCCGCACAAGCGACATTCAAAAGATTCTGAGGAATTCGAATTCCTCGAGTCCAAATTCATTGGTTCCTCAACATAAGAAAAATCTAGATGTTCGATCACCGACTGATAAACATACATTACCCGGGCCGATTCCAAAAACATCACAATAAATATTGAACCCACAAGATAACAAGATGAAGCTGAGTCAAATTGATAATGACTATCTTACAAGCATAAATTGTTCACCATGCATGAGTTCCCTAAACAAACTTGACAACTAA
This sequence comes from Pelargonium exstipulatum, assembly GCA_036897565.1. NCBI lineage: Eukaryota > Viridiplantae > Streptophyta > Magnoliopsida > Geraniales > Geraniaceae > Pelargonium > Pelargonium exstipulatum. The sequence continues at coordinate 7,623 of JAYMTG010000198.1, read as the reverse complement.
GAAAATGAGAGCATAGCAAAAACAAAGTCAAAACTACAAACTAAAGCTGTAGCTACTGCTTCATGTTCAACCAACAATAGAAACCAAGCTCCTATTACATCTATCTATCAATCTACAACCTAAAGTTGTAGACTTGTAGCTATTGCTTCATGTTGACCAGCATGAAGCTAAGAGAGACAAGCCTCTGTTACATTTATCTTAACTTGGATCGCTTGGGAAAGCTGCTACTGGGAGGAGCACGACCCTTCCCGAATGCCTTCATCTTCCTTCTCTTTCTCTCCTCCTCGCTGTCTGAATCATCACCCTTTTCCCGGTCAGCATTGCTCGCTTCCCTCTCCAACTCCTCCCACGTCTTCCCCTTCTCTTCCTCCGACTCTGCCTCTGTATCATCCTCCTCGTCATCTTCGGATTCCACAAGGGACGCACTTTCAGATTCATCATCATCTGAATCGGACTCTGACTGCACATCTGAAGGCTCATAGCCTTGGTCTGATTCCTGTGAGTTGTCAGATTCGGAATCACTAGCTTCCAGGTTCAAAAATTCCCAACCACCATCATCAATGAAACTCTGGGGATCATCGGTGATTGTCTTTAGTATCTGGCGCCAGTTCAGATTCAACCTGCTTTCGTAATACTTTATGTCTGTTGTGTCGAGCCATTCCTTGATGCCATCTAGTGCTGTGGAAGGGATGGAGTCGATTCGAAGCACATCCCGCTTAAAATCCTTGAACACAATTGTCAGGTCAAAGTTCTTCTGACCCAGGCCAACTCTCTCTAGATTAACAATCTCTATCTCACTCAAGGTAACCACAAGAAAAGGAGTCTCTACAAGCTCAACCAGACAACTTGAAGTTGGAACTATAAAAGCCGAAGCCTTGTGAGGTACTCCATGGAATCCTAGCTCTCTCAGAGGCTGATCGAACTCAAGGTCAAGCCCACTAAATTGTGGCTGTCCCCAGAGATCGTTAACACGATTCACATAGCTCTGGAAGTCCATGTTGATTTTATTCTTCCTGTCTCTCTCCCGTTGCTCTTCTTCAATCTCATCGGGATCATAGGCAGATCTCTTTGAACCACCACCTAGGGTCTGAACCACATCCATCACCTCAACATAGAATTGGACATCCTTGGTTTTCTTGTTTCCAACCATTATGTGGTTGTGGAGATGGAAATGAAGGAGGGTGATCATCTCTTTCTCTGCTGGCTGGAAAAAGGCATGCTTGATGTTTCCAAACATAATATCCACACGCTCATCAGGCCTAGTAGTAGAAAACCGGAACCCATTCACGTGAGCTTCAAGTGTACCAGGTAACTTCCTACCCCGGCCACCAAAAACTGGACGGATCCAGAGGTCAGACAACCTTATAGGCTTAAATCTGTTGCCAGCAAGTTGGAGTTTTTCCTGAGTAACCAAGGTTGCTCTCTCTGCTCTTTCTGATTCCCTAGCCACAACCTGCCGCCTGAGTGTCTTAATCATCTGTACCACCTCACTTATATGTCTAGGGTCCTTGGAACGGAACGAAACCTCCTTCAAATAAATAGATCCGGAGAATTTAAGCGAGTTACTGTCATGGGGACTGAAAGGAGTTCCCGGCACATGAAAGATTATACGAATGTAGCATGTTCTATTTGTGTCTTGCTGGCTAGAAACAGTCCTAATGGTAGCAACATGAAAAGGGACCATACTTCCATAAATAGGCAACAGAACAGCCTCATTCTTTTGGTCAACCTGAATCATCAAATCTCTAGGAGCCGGAAGATCATTGACATTCTTGTATGCTACAAGATCTGTGGAAGCCTTTGCAGAAGCACGGCCATCTCCAGTGCCATCTCCCCGACCAGCAAGTCGCCGTGCAGTTTCTTCGTTCTTTTGTCGAGCAAGTTCAGCCTGGTGCAGCCTCCGGAGCTCTTCCTTGGAAACCTCATGATTATCCGACCTGAGAGTTGTCTTAGAAAAGGCTTCCACAGCACTAGCATCAACTTTGGCCTTTGGCTTTTCTTCTTCATCATCCTCGTTGAAAGAATAAGCAACATCCTTCACCGCCTTGGAACATTGATGAGTAGTTACTTCAATCTTATCTTCCAAGACAATCACCGTATCAGCAAGCAGCAGAGAGAAGTTCTTATTCTTTGGGTCATTAGTCTGGCTCTGCAAGTTCTGAAAGCCAAGTGACACATTAAATATCATCCCTGCTTTTACTGATCGATCATTCTTGGCATTGAGATTCAGCCCAGACTCACGGAACTCAAGACCAATGCCTGTCCCAGCAGATTTTGTCAAGTTTGCCACTAATTCAGGAGCATCCTTCTCAACCACTGAAACAGCTGCTTGATATGCAGCACTTAACTTGTTCCCAGGCTTCAAAGCATTAATTGCTGCTTCTTGAGCTTTGAGAAGAACCTCATATGCCTTGCTCTGTATAGCATTACCATCAATCAAAAACGTTCGAGCAACATTAGAGCAATAGCTATTATACCTTGATCCAATTGCGCAAATGATAACACTAGCAGAATCATAGTAGAGTAATTCATCATTGCTAGCAGCACTGGGCCTAAGATCAAACTGTCCCCCACTCTGAAAAATTGGTGGGTAGCATATATCAACATTCTCTGACTTCAGCTTCACTTTAGCTTTAGAGGGTTCCAGTATAGCCTTCTCTGTCTCATCCATCAAAAAGGAATGAGTGACTTTTTTTTCCTCATCAATAACATTCTCAAGCTTTGGAACCACAACATTCTTCATGACATTAGCAGTCAAGTAAGCAGCTCTCTTCACATTCAAGAGCTCCCCCTCGTCCTTAACAGCAAAAAGATCACCAAGACCATTGGTTATATCACAAAGCTGAAAGTTTGAATTCTTTAGTTTCTCAGCCCAAGTCTCAAAAAGCTTTCCTTCAGGAGCCTCTCTTGCTATGTGTCCAACAATGGGAGCATTGTCACCATCACCTTTTGACTGAGAATTGATGGCATGAAATATATCATCCATTTTTGCAGTTCCATCATCAGTCTTAGCCTTCACATGCATAATGACATCTGCACCCACAGCCTCCTTTGCAGATTTTTTCACAACTTCAAGCAGAGAGGCTTTCTTCTGACTGCACAAAAAATGGATCTCCTTCTTCATGAAAACCATTATTGTCTCTGGGAACTCATAGCCTAGCAACCAGATGTTCAAAGCTGAGGACTTAAGATAACGCAAATCATCTGAAGGTGGAGGAGTTGGTATTGCAAGGGCAAGACAAGAGCCCCACATATCAGAACTGTGCTCATTCCAATGTGAATATAAAGACTTCAAGCGCTTGCTAAAGTTATCAAGATTGATAGAATATGCACTTCCAGTTCCAGTGGACTTCCCACTTGGAGGTTGAACATTCCCAATCTTTTTGTCGGCCATTAAAAATCTTCCAGTGTCTGCAACTAGTCTGAAAAAAAAAAAATCACTAAACATAGTCAAATTAGTAAAATGAAAAGAAAAGAATTTAATTCTTAGAAATTTCTACTTGTATACCATTAGTTTACAGCACATATGAGTACTAACACATTTAAAAGTAGATATACAAAAAAGAACATAAAAAATACAGGAAGAAATGAATAGTTCCACATTTAGTCCTATACATTACAAATGTTAAGGATGTCTATAAAGTATAATACAAATCTCTGGCCTAACACACAATGTAACCACAAAATTCAAATAAGATACAATGTTTTAAGTTCAAATCATATGAATAGAATCAGGATTATGAGTTGAGGAGAATACATAACAGCTATAGACTGTAACTACAGAACATCATACCAACAATGTCCATGATTTCAATTAAAGGAAAATTAAGCTCTACAAACAGTCAAGTGTACTATGCTTCAAAAAGTTCAGTAATAGAAGAGGAATCTAAAGTTCTACAAATATCCAATATCATATAACATTGGAACAATATATGGATGGAAACCACAACATTTAGAGATACAACCTCATAATGAAAACAAAATTTTCACTCGATTCCAACTTATGTTAATCAGATTGAAATTCACATTACACTATAAGAGCTGAACATACTAGTAAAGACTCCATACCTAAAAACAAACCATGAATTGAACTTCATTTGAGACTAATCCTTGACTAATGGTTATGAATCTTATGTTTAATTAAGTTGATAGCTTAAACTGGTTATCCAAACAGTTCAAAATATTTCATGCAATCATGCCTAAAATAAAATAAAAAAACTTTTAGTACCCAATTAAAATTCATCAACCAACACAGTAACTAATTAAAGCTCCACAATCAAAAGTGTAAACACATAACAACTTGCATTACTCACCTTTCACAGCTACGCTTCCACAGAAGCTTCGATGAGTCTCAACTTGAAGCCTCAAATCAGAACCGATCTTACCCTAAAGAGAAGGAAAAACAGCGATTATACAACAAATTCATCATGAAAAAACGGTAAAAAAAATTAATCACAAAAAATTTGAAAAATTTCTAATTAGCCCCAAATTGGATTTGTACGAACTTCCCACACCCTTAAACGACCCTATAATCACATAAATTAGGGTAGAGAACTCACATTTCTCACTCCAAGCCATGAAGCTTCCGCTAATTCCAGACGATAAATAGTAAATCTGAGGCCTGTTTAGGGTTTCGGTTCGAGTTCTGCGGCAAACAGCAGCCCCAAATGCGCAAACCCTAGGGTTAGGCTTCGAAATTATTGCCAATCAAAACAGCATCAGCAACCAAACCAAAGGCAACCAGCTCGGAAACATCAAAAAATTGAAACCGCAGTTCAAGAAACTGATACAAATTGCAGAAACGGAGAAGAAATCGAAGAAAATGCGAAGAACCGAAGAGGAATTGGAGAAGCGAGCGAGAGGAAAAAGAGAGGGAGCGAGAAACAGAGTGAATTTGATTTGCGAGTCTCTTGAAGGCTGGTTTATATACTCTGGATCACGACGGAATGAGCCATGGAAGTCGAATTAATTACGAGGAATGCCACCAAGACTGCACTTAAATGACGGAATTGTCTTTGTGATGACGTGGGTATTGTGTGCTGTTTTACGAAAAAGTCCTAATGTTTGGCCTAAATATCCTCACTTTTGGTCCTGGGTTTTGGTTATTATGGGGATTGAATAGGGGTATTTATGAAAATTCAGTAACCTTTCCCGTGGCAAGATTGTAGTTTCAGAACGCCTAACTGTATACTACCTCTGTATTTAGGGGTACCTTTGATACGACACCGTACAGGTTCCGAAGTATCTTCTTTTGACCGCCAATACTTTGAAAGCCGTACGATGTCGTTTCTGATGGGCGGGAACAGAGATTCTATGTTGGTTAGATATGGCGGGAAGGAAATATTTATCAAATCAGTACAATAATACTAAGGGATTATTTGGTAAGTGTGGATACTAAAGTTAGCAATTCGGGCTCCGACCTTCTAGTAGGGGTGTGCGTCGGTCCAAACCCATGCCGGGTCGAATTTTAAGAAATTTTGAAACAATATAATATTTGATATTGAATCTTATCGAATGCAACAAATATGAATCAAACTAGAATCATATTGATTTGACTTAAAAGTTTGTATAAAACCAGTGATGAAAATGATATAACAATTAGATCTTAAGCGTTGTAATAATTTGAATTATTGATTTTGTAAAATCAAGTAATGGTCTAAATCGAATTTGGACTCAATCTATGACGGACCAAATGTCTTTCTCGAAGGTACCATATTGAACATGTACTTAATGGATCTGTTCATTTCTAAACATGAAAACCCCTAGTTCCGAGTCGAGCTATTTGGGTTGGGAGTGTCTAAACACAAAATTATTATGCACAAATCATGCGAGTTAATGGTTTTTTTATCGGGTTACGAGTTTATTAGCTTGTATACGAAATTTTACAGATATTTTATTTTTAAATTTAATAACCCAAAGCCCATGTTTAATATCTCTTGAGCAAAATCAAAAACATGTGTGATAAGCGAGCCCACTTATTTTTTATGGGCTTGACCCAAAATAACAACAAACGTATGTTTTTTTGAACACTCATTACCAAATACTACTAACAAAAATATGTAAAATATCTTATTGGGTGTTTGTTTATCAACCTAGAAGTGATAAAGTTCTTGAAATTCGTATTTTACTATCATTTATCACTTATTCACATATTTTTATGTACATTTAATATATTTTATGGTGTCTGATCACAAAAACTAGAATGAACACTTTTATCTAATCACAATAGATATCATAATAGAACTTACATTGCTACTTAATAAAGACGTGTTGTTATGTCAACAACTTAATTTGTGAGCATAAATATCTCATCCTTAGATATGGATTTCATCACACCAATATTTGTCATCCTCTCGACCATCGTGTCCATTCTTCTAATAAATAACACCAAACTAGTTTCACTCTATGATCAATAACAACTCGACAATTTATTATTTTTTGAGACAAGCAAGAAGACCAGAACTCAACTGGAGATTCATGTGAACGCAGCTAATGCTCCAGCTCACTTCTACAGTTTCCACTTTAGCGGCTTTCAGACATTTGGTCACAGCTTATAGCCTATGTTTTTATGAAACTACATTGATCCATTTTATGATTCAAGCCTCATTTTTTTAGCTTACAAACATTTTATTTTGTCAAAATTATTGCTTAATAATATTTTTGTGTCATAATGATCAAATTCGAGACTAAATTAGTTAAGCTTGAACATCCACTGTCAGTTGACGTGCTTGGTTACATTTTTTTTGTGTTGAGCCCAATTACTTGTTGAATCTCAATTTTTTTACTCCATTTTTACTTGCACAGTTAAGCTAATAGAAAAATATCACCCTCAAGAGTGACAAATTTCAGAATTCAAATTGAGAGCATTACAGTGTAAAGTGTATTGGGTATATGCTAATTTTGAAAAAGTCCTCCCACATGAATTCCAAAGCAAGCTCCCACAAACTACTTCATTAATAGCTCAAATCTTGATTTTATATTAATTTTGATATAAATTAATAATAATTCAACAATCAACTAACCAACCAACAGAAGCTAAAAGATTGAGAGTATTTCTTATATGTCAATTGCAGCAAATTTCAAAGGCACCATTGACCTCGACATATGGACTTATTCAAGTTGGCTCTCAAATCCTTGGATTTTGTTTAGTTTGTTGTAGTTTTCTGTATTTTCTAGTTAGTTTTCCATGTATTGCCTGTGGCATTCATTTCATGTTTTTCCTTTGTTTTTTCTTTGGCATATGCACCAGGTTCCCATCTCGGAATCTTTTTTCAATGAAATTGGTACCTTTTGCTGGTAAAAAAAAGAGTTTCAAAATAATGGCATGTCTTTCTAGTGAGAGTAAAACCTTATGGTTTTTGGTGATAATAGAGTTTGTTGCGGTTGATCTAGAGTTTCCGTGTGAGATTTTGTCAGCGGCCACTATAAGAACGGGTGGGTGAGAGGGGGAATACTAAAACCTTTTCAAACATAACTTGAGCGGGAGAATCAGGTGTTAGGGTTAGGGCTTTGTTTTTTTCAAGTTGAGGGAAATGGCGACGGCTTCGAGCGATCATGGTGCTGGCAATGGTGGGGGGAGGGAGGGGCTAGGTGATGGGAGCGGAGCGTGGCAGGGGGGAGATA
>JAYMTG010000197.1:0-15268 GCA_036897565.1 Pelargonium exstipulatum | reverse complement strand
TGTTTTGCCTGGATAATACTATGAAATAAAAAATGATTCATTCAAAATCTAGGCCCAAATATGATAAACATGAGTTGAACCATGACATGTACATACTTCTTTACCACTATACCAAAACTAATTATGTTACCAAAGCTCATTCATGGTATACATATAATATATTGGTGGGGGTATGTCACGGCTTATGATGGCGTACCCTGGCTCCGCCACTGTACATGATTGACCATGTTCTTTTGACAAATTGATGTCACTCTTTCCTTCCTCTCTTCTTTATTTGGCTACCTTCTCTTTAATATACATTTAATTCTACTTCTCCTTGTTGCATTTTCATGCCGAGCCATATCACCCTTGTTAATTAATGTGTGTATATGGTGCTAATGCAGTGCATTATCATTTCAACAGACACTCTTAGTACAAGCTCATAGCCTTTCATTTCTTATAGCTTCCCTCATCATCTTTCCATTCATCCTTACAACATCCTTTATCACTTGTAGCTTATGCTAATTTAATGAACATTATGTTAAAAAAAAAGACATTGTGTTATTTATTTAGTTATTTCAATAGTAGAAGCAATGATATTCTTCTTAATGCTTATTCATCTGTATTCTCTACTAATGAGTTTTTTTTTTCTTCTTTCTATTCAATTAGTAAAAAAGATTAAGAACACAAATTTTGGAATGCATTTTCCGAAATTATTAATATTAATCAATTTCTACTTCTAGGAAGATTATCTACAACAAGTATCGAAGAAGATGCTGATTGTGGAGAGAAATTTTCAGAATACCGAGTCTAATTCAGCGGGATCAAACGCTTCTCCTATTGATGATATTATTTCAGATCCAGGTAGTAATATGAATTGCTTTTTGATGAAATGGACATCCTTTAACTTCACTAACCTGTATTATAGTGCTATCTGTTTTGTGGACTCTTATCCATGCAAACTACATTCTAAATTTCTGTCATGTAAAACTTTGATATTTCCATTTGATGCATTGTCTTCATCATTTGGCTCAAAATTCATTGCTATTAATTTAGTATCTGTTCATCACTTTATATGTTTTAATGTCATTGATTGCTTAAAGTTCAATATTTTAAGTCTCACCATCTATTATTTGTTCGTCTGGTGATGGTTGCTGACGTTTGGATACCTGCTCTAGGCACAACTAAAATGGAAGTGACGAATCAGAGAGTTCAATTTGGCCTTGAGTCTCGTGGAAAGGTTGTGAATAAAATGTAAGTTATGATTCTATATGCCAGAACATTACTTGAACTTGATAAGTTTGTTTCCAGCAATATCTCAGTGTCTTTCATGAGTCTATTATTAGCAGATTGTTTAGAGTAAAATAAATTTTGTTACTGGGCAGAACTCAGAAGTGCCTGGTCGAGTATCTTGGTCCATTTGGATGTGTCTTGTATTCATGCTATTGTACATATTGTCATATTGTGTTATTACCATTGCCATGTGCCTACTAACTTGATAGATTTGGTTTAGTTGAAAAATTGCAGTAATTGTAAAAACAAGTAGCATAGTTATAAATGATTTCAAGTGAAGTAGAACAATATGGAATAGGTTTGCAGTGATAGAATTTGTAGAGTTGAAAATTTTGTTTTCAGAAAGCTAAAAGATGCAACTTGAGTTTTGCAGCTCTTCTTTCTTTTACCTATTTTACCCTTACATCATTTCCGAAAAAATATAATGGCAAGGTTTCCATTTGATTTTTAAGTCCATGTACTGAAACTCCAATATTTCCTGTAAGGTTTGATGATTTCATTGATAATGTTGGAATATAATGAAAATATAGGGTCCCATAAGCTGTGGTTGGATATAATTTACACATTCGTTATGAGGTTCTGAACAGAGTATAATATCTATTTTTTTTTTCGGGGTGATATTCGGACTTGTTGTCATACTAAGAAATTATCCATCGATTAGTAGATATTTTCCATGATTTGTAAATTTACTGGTGGGATGATCGTGGATTGATACATGAGAAAGAAATGCCAAATGAGAGGAGGCAAACAATTAATTCTTAATTATGATGGTCCTCCACTCCTCCTACCTTGCTTCTTAATTAGCATTTTTGAAAACCTGTGGTCTAAATTTTCAAACAGTAGTCATTGAGCTATGGTAAAAACTCAATTTTTCTCAACATTTGAGGACTTCCTATAATATTTGTTGTTTATATTAATAATATTCCTTTTCTTGTATCAAATTACCATTGGTTTGAGTTATGAGGTATTAATAATATTATTTTCTTATTATTTTTATGTATGGCGTTTGACTTGAGCTTTAGTTTGTTAGCATTTAGCATATTGTTTTTTTTTTCCTTTCTTTTTAGTAACTTCTCTATGCTTTCAGACATAATATGGTGATAGTTTGAACATTTGAATTTGTAGTGTGGACTTGTTAAGGAAGCATATTCCATTTTCTCGCGAACATCCATTATCTGAAATTAAGAAAATTGCTATGAAGTTTGAGGAGAAGATTTATAAAGCTGCTACTAGTCAGGTATCATTACAACTCTATGGGTATAATATTGACACAACTTTCATAGTACATTATTGTCTTAAGAAAAACATAGTACATTATTTATAGGGTAAACAACCCCATAGAAACTATGAAACCCTCAAGAAATGCGAATAAAAAACTAAATAATCATATTTCAAATATTCCAGTAACACTCAACATTCTAAATGACATTGCAATCCTAATTATTAGAAAGTCCTGCAACATTCTCTCCCAGTGAAAAAGAACTCGACTCTTACAAGTTGTATGCTCAAGACAATCCCAACAACCCAATATTTGTATCAAAGCTCATATAATGTCAGCTAATAGTCTTTTCTGCATTGGACCAAAAAGCAACAATAACTTTCTTCATCTGCAATGACAATCTCATCCCCTATGATGACTTTAACCTTTCCCCTTTGCTGTGGAGGGGATAAAGCCATAGGCCAAGCAAAACCTTTTGTGATCATCTTGGAAATGGCTCGCGAGAGGCTTGAGTTAAGCTAGATGCAGATCAAGCTAAAAAGGGACCATAATCTGGAAAACTTCATCGAGATTTATAGAAATTTGCTGGAATTTGGAAATTTTAAACAATATTAATAACATGTGACTTGCGGAAAGCTAATGAAAAATTTGGTGAGTTATGAACGATAGAATGGTTTGGAGAAAGTTCAAGGTAGTTATGTGTCGCAGAAAAACAAAAGTTACGGATGATCATGTGAAAAAGATGTAGTTTAAGGGGGGTATCTGCAAATTCTCCAATGTTTTATATATGGAGTTATAATTGCTTATTTATCTCTCTAACAAGTATTATTTTTACTCTTTACATTAGTTTAGTGTTGAAGAACAGTTAATTTTGATTTGTGCTTTTGGAAGGTATGTATTTTCACACTATATACATCTTGATCAATTTTGAATGCTAGGATGATTATCTAAGGAAGATATCGATAAAGATGCTAACGTTAGAGAAAATATCTCAGGATGCAGTGTCTAATTCATCGGGATCAAGCTCTTTTCTTACTGGTAATTCTGCCCTAGATTCATGTAGTTATATGAATTATTGTGGTTTTACGGAATGTAAATAACATCAACTTCACTCACTTTTATTATGTTGCTATCAATTATGCACCCAGACTTGCTTCATACTTCCCTGTACCCTTTAACATAATTTATAAATATACTTCATAACACAGCATTTTTATTGAACAATTATTTGAAATTTTAAAAGGTAAGACATTTATATAATAATAATTTGATTTTCTGTTTTACTTTTCGTATTTTCAAATTGTTCTTCCTATTTATTCAACTAAATGTCACCTTCGAGTTGTCTGAAAAACAGCTTAATTTTCTAATTTTGTCTGTCTAAAAAAATGTCTTTAGTTTCTTTTTGCAGCTTCTCAGAATATCCAGTCACAGCTGAATATACAAAGACAACCACTTACTTTCTCTGCTGCTAAGCACTCACCAGCCCACTTACAGAATTTATTGCAGAATACTCCTAATGGAATTGCTTCACCTGGTGTACAAGGTTCTTCGACTAGCTTACCATTAGCAAGGCCTGCTACCAGTGGCTCATCTCAGGTCCATATGGCAAATGTTTCTGCTGAGAATTTCAATCCCAAGAGTATCTCAGAAATTTTGCAGGGCTTGGTAGGAAATTCTATGGCACAAGAGGCATCTCCCAACATTTCTGTTAATCACCTGAAGCTGTTGCAACAGGACTCTCAGCAAGGGCTAACTTCACATGAAGGTTCTTTCCAGAAGCAGTTACCTCAGGTTTTGAAGCAGTTTGAGAACGAAATTGCTTTAAGGTCTGTGCAAACTAACACTGAACAAGGATGTCTGCGTAATCAACTAGAGCTGTCACAACCTCCTAATTTATCATCACAACAGTGTGATCGTAGTGTTCACAATTTTTTGCCACTGCAGCAGCTACCTAATTTGATTGGGCGTCATCAGGATCAGTTATTTGGCCAGCAAAGTAATGTTTGTGTAGTACAACAGAATGGGCAGAAGCTTGTATACGGTAACTCTTGCATGCGGCAAGATGAAGTTGCATTGCAGGGGCATACCCAACATAGTGCTTCAGCTTTGTTTCCAGTTCAAGGACAGCATTCACAGCCATATCTAGAGGAACGACAATTGCTGTTGCACTCGCAAAATTTGCGACAATCACCAAATCCATCACAGCCTGATATGGAACCTAGACTAAAGACACCAGGTACCTTGCTTCTACTTATGCGAGTGAACAGCAAATATAGTTATTTTATAAGCTGGCGACCCTTTCAAATGGTTATCAAATATTTCGCTGCATTGCACATTTCTTATGCTCTTAGATGTAAATGTTTTCTTCTTAGTTCTATCTCTGGAACAGATCTGTATTATTCAATATATATACATTGTTAGAAATTCTTGAGATGCTTAAGAAGCAATTTACAGTGTTGCTCCAACTTTGGTGCTGACTGTTTATCAGTTTAATTAGACAATAGTGTGCTGAGAATGGTCCACTAAATCAAGTTTAGACAACTCTGATATAAATAATGCTCCCAACTTAGTAGTTACATTGTTGGTGTCTTCTGAATGAAACAGAGTAGCATATTCATTACCCAGCTCCCTTACATGCTCTTCCTCTCCTTAACAGTTAGGTCTAAAGATAAGATGATCTGTGTTTTGAGAAATGTATTATATACGCATTGTTTATTTTTGTTAACTTATGAATCATTTTACTAATTGTTTCCTTGTTTCATGGAAATACTAGACGGTACACCCATGAAAGGGCAATCAAATCTTGAAGAAAGTGAGAAAGAGGAAGTTTCTGCAAAGGTAATTCTTAGAAATCTCACTCTACCTTTAAGTGCATGTTTGGCCAGGCTGCAGCTGTTGCAAAAGTGCTATTTCAGTAGATTTTAAGAAACCCAATTTCAAAATATCATAGAAATTCATAAAACAGCTCAATTGAAAAGATTCAATTGGTAGCTTCTGTTGAAATTTATTTGAGGAGATATGGGATGGGGACAAAATATAAATGAAGAGAGTGCATACAAGAAATAATGTGATTTGATCATAAGGCCTACATCCACACCCCAAATTCCCAAAAGGGCTAAATTTTACTAGCTTGATGTGTCGAGTGCAAGAACCTGTATTTCAAATGGTGTTGGAGATGAACATCGTAAGAAACAAATTACGATTATATCTCTTAATAATTCACACAATCACATAATTTGGTCTGTCTATTTGATGATCGATTTGATCTTGAGTGTGCCGAACAGAACTCCTTTATTTCTAGGCATGTGAATGACCCAACGGTCGTGTTGGAACACGCCTCCAATGCTTAACTAAACAGTTAAGGAGTATAATCTCAACACAATATAGGCTAGAATAATGAAGTGGCGTCCTCTTAGGGGTATCTATACTTGCAATGGGTGAGGTAATCGGGTTTGTTCCGAATTGCATTTTTAAGATCTTTGGATGACCTATCCATTTGAGGACTAAGTCTTTGGTCAAGGGGTGGGGTGTATCCTGACAAACCCTATATGGGAATATAACATCTAGTGAGGATCTCAGAGGTTGTTGCGCTAACAACATGACAAATGTCCAGGATATTTTGAAAGGTTTGAGTGTGGCACGAGTGCTTACCAATATGGCATAGCATCCAGTGAAGGTTTGGTCATGTCTGAGAAAAACACCCTTGGGATGGCAATGGGAGTTAGGTCCTAGGACCTAAATCCGTATAGCTCCTCAAAGTTCTTGGGAGTGTCCACTCTGTATACGACTTGGGGAGGATGATTTGTCACTTCCTTATTAGCATTTGAGGCTGTGGATATTGTGTATCATCTCTATCAAATCTAATGAATAAGTCCACAAAGAATTCCCATGAGTTATAATGGGAAGTCAACACATTCCAACAACTTCTTTTGGTAGCCAATATAGGTTTTAGTGGAAGATGCATTTTATCAAACAGTTTGATGATATGCCCTAAGAATAAAAACTTGGAATTGTTTATTTTCTAACAATTTGTTGCAGGTTGAACATATGAAGAGCAAGTATTTTCCGAAACTGAGAGAAATGTTCAAATTGGCCACTGCAGACCTTCAGTGTGTAAGTTTCCATTTTAAATTAGCAATAAACATAGTTTCATGGATTATATATCTTTTTAGTTTTGTTTGTCAGTATGGTATGTTCTGTGAAGAAGAGGCAAATCCTGAGCATGTGGAGAAGCTTAAGAAAATAAGGCAGATGATTGGCATATACTTGTTCTTAAATAACCCGAAAAGCATAATGGATAAAGCTTACGAAGAGAGGTTGGGTGGTGTTGAGCATACCATAATTTCGTTGCTTAAAGCATTTGGTAGACAGAATCCTCTAACTTTGCATCACAACAATTTGACATAGATGCCTGTAAAATGGTTGTGTAACTAGACTGCCAAATGGGAACATTCTGATTTTGTGATGTTGTTGTCTTGTGATTTTGAATTAACCGGGCATAACAATAGCTTAATCAGATTGTAGGATTTGCTCTCCATAAGTATATGGAGGTGTTATATACTTGTTTAAATGTTGATCGGCTAAACATTTTGCAGAAAAAAACATATATTTTGCATAATCTTTGTAACTGTTGAACCATAATTGAGAAACATTTACAGAGAACTTGAATCTAAATCTCATAGTCATTCATTATATTGCTTAGCAATCAATGTACTGCCTTGGACTGTTGTTTTTATTAAATACTTATTAACCTACTTCTCAACAGTACTCAACTCCCTCAAATTATTTCAATATCAATGAAGCTTATCACAACTAGAACTTTCCCATATATCCATAAGACAATAGGATAAAATTAAAGAAAAAGAATGGTAAAATAATTCCATACTGAAGTCATATCAAATCAACCGTTCTACCGAACAAAATCAACATATATCTTCATACAGAAGAGAATAATCCATTAAACATGGGAACAACCGCTAAAGCCACAAACTTATAATAGCTGTGTCTAAAGAATAGTTAGTGTGAGATTGTTTCTATTTCCAGGATAGGGGTTGGGAAAAAATGTAAAATTTATAAAAAGTGAAAGGAAATCTAATAAGCAAATTGAGCTTAATTGAGCTCACAACAACTGTTTGATACTTCCTTATTTTCAGTATAAATGCTAAAATCAATATGTCATGATGGAAGCAGAAGAAAGAAACATCACATACCAGGGGCATATCAAATGCGAAGAAGTTTCCAACAGGCTTTGCCGCAACAAATACCACCCGTACATTTGATAAATAAATTGTGCCCCTTGCTTTAACATGACCTCCTTGAGCTCTGAAAAGGAAACAGACTTACACCAAGCAAGTAAGATTACCACAAATTGCAATGTTACAGGAAATACCACAACAGATTGTGAAAATAAACTAGCTTCTGGGGATATTGCAATCATTATGTGTCCTTGGGCCTGGTTACAGAGCCACAAAATTCAAATGGCATGAACAAACCATTGTTCATCATTCTGAAAATACATGTGCGATCACAAAAGCCCAATCGTTTGCACTCAATATTCAAATTCATCAATAGTAAAGATCTATCCATTTGGATCTAAAACACCAAAAAATAAATAAAATAACAAAAGATCTCAATTCCATTTCTTCTTCTTTTTTATCAGCAAAAGATCTCAATTCCTCACTTGGAAGTTTCGAACAGAAAATCAATCGAAACCTCAAACACGATAGAACCCTAAGTAATGAAATTGAACGATCATCATCAAAAAGCATAAATGATGGAGATGGATAAAGGAACAGACCCAGGTATCTTATCGATCTCGAACTCGACGCCGTCCCTGGTCAACACGAACATCTCGTTCATGAAAGCAACCGGCATGCCATTGGGGAACAGCTGAGGATTCAAAGCCATCTCTCTCCTTTCTTCTTCGCTACTTTCGACCGATCAAAATCTTGAAACCCTGAGAAGAAAACCTTACTGTGAGAATTGGATTCGATTGCGCTGATATTTTGCAGTACCGAATTGGGCTATAACCAGCTAACGTCAAAACCGAATCAGCTCGAGATTGACGGGAACATGTAATTTATCATTTATGTATTGCGTATGTATTTAGCAAAATCGCGTAGCCATGACAGGACTCGCCGCCAAATTATCGCAGTTACTTTGGGTTTCAACCAAAAAGATGGAACATGCGTGTACTTTGTCCACGTGTTTTACCAACCGTTATATCCTATCAGCCGGGCATTCGGGTCTCGACCCTGAACCATCGTACTATGGCGGGCAAATCTAAGGTTGGGTTTTAGGCATGAATCCTGCGAGTTTATCCGATCCAAATTTTATGTGATGAGCACGACCCGACTAAATTTAGGTCCGCTCAGGTGTCAATTTTTGTGAGTTTATGCATAAATTGTCATTGGTACCTACGGACCCGAGTATAACTTAAGAGATTTTGAGTCGAATCTATGTTGAATGTTGAAACCGGTTAGATCATCAACCTATTTCAATCCTCCTATCATCTCTGCTTTAATCTTCGTCGATACGATTTCGCACAAGCAGATGTGACTTTAGTCATTCAAGACACTTTTGCCCAATTATTTGGTGTTGAGTTAAGTTTTGTTGATCGATCAATGGATTGATCAGGCTGACCAAATCCAATTTGATCCAAACCAACCCGCTCAGCGAAGCGAATACAGTCAGACCCGACCCAATACATCCCATATAATAAACCCACCACCCGGTCCCGATAGAGGGTTTTGACGTTTTGTTTCTCTTCTCTCGCAACCGCAACGCCTTCAAGCGAAGCTCGCAGAAGCAAGAGCATCGCCGCCTCCACCACCACCACCACCGTCGTCTTCCTCCGCTAAGTATCGTCGATTCTTGGACCTCTTCTACCAAATACGCAAGGTAATTTACTTTCTCGTTATATTTACATGCCGCTCGATTGTTTCTGTACTGAAATTGCTCCCTTTTTTGTGCGTAATTCAATTTTGATTTTAGTTTATCTCGTGTATAGTGCTAGAAATCATCGTTCTGGACAGGATTCGCTTGAAGTTAGCTTTATATGGATGTATTTACCATAATTTTACAGTAAGCTAGTGATTGAATTGGTTGTATGCTATTATTTAGCTGCTGATTATCACAGAAGATGTTATGGAACCTCTCGTGCTTTTATTCATGAATCATGATTTCATTTTTCAATTCGATTATTCGTTTTTGCTGAAGCTAATATACAACAGAACAGCTTATTGATTTTGCTTATTGCTTTTCTGATTACTAATGAGAGTAGTTAAGTTTTTTGGAAAATGCTCTATCAATTTTGTATTTTGGGTCTAATGGCCGTTGCATCGAAAGCCCAGCCCAAAGTGGAACAAGAAACAAATAGGAAATTTTCTTCTGTCTGATTTCTTAGGGTTTGTATCTCTAGGGTTTAAGCTCAGCCGATTAAACCCTAGTCCCCTGCAACTGTGATTTTTGCAGGAATCAATGGAGGGATTGAAGGTTTCGAATGCCAATTTGGTAGTGTATGTACACCCATCGAAGAGCAACAAGGTTTCTCAAGCGATCCTCCGCGAGCTCAGCTCTCTGCTCTTCAAGTAATCTGCTTCTAACTTTAACAAATTTCTGAGAAAATCACTTATTGATATGGTGTTTGTTGATAATTGTATTTATATAAGGCCGATTTAGTGTTCTGGATTCGTTTTGTTTTTTAACTCTATTTTGTTGGTTTCGATTTGTTGTTTGAACATTTTTTAGCCATCTCCGGAACCTCTGTTTGTTTTGCTCCCACTATTTACTCATGATGTAAAGTCATGCAAGTTTTTGCTATAACTTTATCAATATATTTATTTTGCAGGTTCAATGAAACTTTTGATGGTGTTGTATTGGCTTATGATGTCAGCCTTAAAGATACAACTGCCAAGATTCTTCCTGGGGTTCATCCTTATTTTGGAGTGAGACTAACAGCAAATCTCCTGCTTTTTTCTCCGAAGCCGGATATGCTTTTAGGTAATTCTGATATGATTGTCGCAATAGTGTGGATACGATCTCGCAATGCTTTTCCCATTATGTTAAGAAAACACTTTAAGGTTGCTGTATTATAATTTTCATGTTTCTAAGTTGATCGTGCTGATTGTATTATAATACAATGTCAATTACAGAGGGAAAAGTAGTGAAGCTCACACGGGAATCCATTCATGTCATTGTTCTTGGTTTTTCATCTGCTGTAATAACAGAAGAAAATATTCGTGAAGAATTCAAATTCAAAATTGTAAGTAACAGTTTTCAATTTCATTTTTATTATCTTGAATTTTTATGTATTTGGAATTCTTTTCATATGCAATTACAATCTATGGAGGGTCAAAATGATTGATATGATTTTATTTTTATTTTTGTAGAGGCATGGTGAGGAAGTATTTTCCAGCAAATCTTCAGCTTCCAAGCGACATGTTATAATGGTTGGAACCATGATAAGATTTATTGTAAAGAGGTGATACATTGCTTTTCTTATGTGCATTTATTTATTAAGAATGTTTGAAAGCTTTTGTCATATTTTAATGTACCTAAATGAAGAGTGGTATGGTGCACACACATTAGGTTTAATAGAATGTATAAATATCATTAGGTTCCTGTTCGATATTCTTGAGTAATGCAGATCAAGTCTTGTTGGCCTTTGAAATGTCTCCATGTTACCATTTTTATTTGAATGGCCACCCCAAATTGGGAAACACAACCACTAAAAAACACACTACTCGGTTTTGTTTGTGCCTTTAGATATCTTGTTGTGGACCAGTAGTCTCAACTGTTGTCGATTATCAACATATTTAACGTTTGAATTTGAACCTACTTTATCAATATACTATACAATGGCTTCTTAGTTGGTATGAATTCACTGCCTTGATGCTAAATAGTGAGACTCTATGCTCATATCATTATAAATATATATATAGCAAAACATGTTTGTATGCATGCATATTGCACTTACGTGTTATTGTTAGTAGTATAATGTATCTTTGAATTAATTGATGACTGCACATTTCTGGATCTCTGCTTGAAGCTCAGATAGGAAGCATCCGTTGGCTGGAGAAAAATAACGAGTACGCATTCCGAACTCTTAAACTGAACTTGGAAAATTCTGTTTTCAAAATATGCAGAGTTTTAACCTGCAATGCTTCTATGCATGCATGTAATATTGCAATCATTTTTATAGGAGCACGAAGAAGAGGAAAGAAAGCATGGGAGAATTGGACATGCATGAGCATCGTGCTAGTGCAGGTGAGGGGGCGTATTCTTCGAACAGTGACAATCCAGTTAGAAAACCCAAGAAGCATAAAATTTCAAAAAGGTCTCGAGTATAATGGCTTTTGTGTGTGTAGATTGTTTTGTATTGCCTCAATTATTAAGATTTTGAACCTACCTTTGATGGTAGAGATTGTTTTGTTAGTTTTTAATGTATCGTCCGTATTTGTACTCAGAAGAACACAATCAACAGGAATACGGATTGAAGTTGATAGACATCTTCTCTCATGCTCCTATCTTGATATCCATGATATGTTCATTGATTTGGGTTCTGAGAAATCATGGTAATTAATTGACAGAAAGCAGAGACATTAGGCTCAAAACCTACAGCCCTCCACACTTTTTTGGATTCAATGAATTGTGTTTTTGTTCACTTGGCAACAAAATTACAAAAGTATCTATTTTGGTGTGAGGAATAAAAGGAACACTATATACCAAGAAATTAGGGCAATAGACAATAGTACTGAGCAAATAACCAAAATTGTAACACCTGCAATATTCCACATTGTGCTCAAGCAGGTCCAACTAATGTTAACAAGAAGTTGATGAAGCCTTTCCTCATAGTTAAAAACTGAGATCCCCACTAACTATTCTAATCATCTGCTTCGGAAAAATCTGTGCATACACAAATATCCCGACTCAAAAACACGTGATTATGACAATATAAGTGTGTCACAATCACAAATGGGCCATTGTGATCTCCTGAAATTAGGTTTTACCTATGCTAATGTACAATTAGCCTATCCCCAAGAACTCTTCACTTCATTCAGTAAAGCATCGTGCCCTTGCGAGTTGCGATCCAAGATGCAAACATTTTTTTCTTCCATGACATGTTGAAGAAGCATTTTCGATTCACAGCCAGGATAAAGTGGGAAACGAGGAATGTGTGAATGGAGGGTTGTCTTGAGAAACAGCCACACGGCATTCATGCTAGTTTGAATGCACGCTTAGCAGAGTCAAGTATATTGGAGAGAAGCATAGAAATCGTAACAGGACCTACACCTCCGGGCACTGGGGTAATGGCTGATACCACTTTAATTGCTTCTTCATAGCAAACATCTCCAGCAACATGAAACCCATGACGGGTATTGGGGTCCTGAAGACTGTCATAATCAGCGGCATTTTCAACATGTGTGAATAAAAAGATATAGAACAATGCCAAAACTAATAGAGGATTCATATACCCGGGGCAGAAACTGAGAAAAGTAGCAACAAAAATTCTGGTTACTCTCCAACAGTAGGGGAGGGGAGGATATGTAAGGATACTTCTCTACTAATGAATACAGCATTGCACCATGTATTGCAGTTAACTAGTTATAAATGGTGAAATTTAATCTATTCGGGATCCACTTCCATTAATTAGCAGTCACTACCTCATTTTCCCGTGTAGATAAAAACAAGTTAGATCCTGGGGATCAGCTCAGACTTGGGCTAGTATGAAAAGTTTGAGGGGAAAAAAAAAACTTGATTCTTCTATAGAAACTACAAGATAATAGATGCAAAGCTAATCACAATGTGTTGCATACCTTAATTGCATTTGCCCCCGTATCAATTACCACTGCTCCGGGTTTTAGCCAATTCCCCCGGATCATGTTGGGAACCCCAACATCTGTGACCAAAATGTCAGCTTGAGAAGTTATTTGTTCTGGGTTTTTCGTGAACGAATGTATCGTGCACACTGTTGCCCGGTGCCTCTGCCATCACCAACACCATTTACAAATAAAATTAGAGCAAAAACATTTCTTACAGAGACAAAGTATTTGTTAATGTTACCTGCAATAGCAAAGAGATGGGTAAACCCACAATCTTGCTTCTCCCAATCACAACCGCTCTCTTTCCAGCGAGTTCCACGCCAAACCGCTGTAATAACTCAATGCACCCTTTAGGGGCACAAGGTACGAATAAGGGTTCTCTTCTCTTCATGGCAAGATTTCCCATGTTCAGTGGATGGAAACCGTCCACATCCTTTTCAGGGCTCACTAATTCCATAATCTTCTCCTCATCCAAATGCTATGTCAAACATTAAGGAAGCAAATGTCAATACGGACTCCCTAATATACAAAGTAAACCAAATTGTATATACAACATAAATATCTTTGCTTAATTTTCAAAGGTTAGCATAAATTTTCATTGTTACAATCAACAGACACCATAAATATCTTTGCTTAATTAGGGATTTTGATAAGCAAAATCCATGGAACTATGAGCAATAACCTCAGAAATCATAATTGAAGTGCAGAAGTAGAAATTACTTGTGGTAGAGGAAGTTGCACGAGAATACCATGTACAGATAGGTCCTTGTTATAGCTGGAAACAACATCCACAACTTCATCTTCCGTACATTCTTCAGGCAAATGAGTAACAAAAGATTCAATCCCAACTTCAGCACATGCTTTTCGCTTAATGTCTATGAACGCATGAGAGTCCCCTCTCCGACCGACCATAACCACAGCCAGTCCCGGAGATTTCCCAGTGGCCGCCTTCAATTTCCGTACCTCGGCAGCCACTCTAGATTTGATGTCTCTAGCAATTAACCTTCCGTCGAGCACTGCAGCAGAAGCAGACTGCACATTAGCTGCTTTGCAACCTGAAATGAGAAGCAAAAATGGCGAAAAAATGGAAATCACGAGAAATACCAGACTCTTCTTCTCTACAGCTACTGCTTCTTTTTCCCTCTTTTTCTCACTGAAATGGCGGAAGAAAATTAAATTTTTATTTTTATTTTTATTTTTTATTTGTGACAAAAGAGGTAGTGAAAGTACGACAGGTCGTTTTGTAAACAGGAAAAAATTGACCGTATTGGACCATTTGGCTATTGTTACTGTCATGTTGTGCGTTGTGGATATTGTCGTTTTCCTTTTCCTTTTCCGGAAGATGGTGTCGTTTTCACCTCTCCTTTTAAACATTTGGCTTTGTTTTTGGTGTAACACGTATCTACAAAACTTTTGAATATAACCTGCAATTCGAACCCACCCACGACACAAAATTGACGTGTTATGACAAGCACAACACGATCAATACTAGAGGTGGCAAAAAGTAAGATCGGTTCGGGTTGATGAACCATAACCCAACCGTATAGAGTTTATGGGTTTTCGGCTTAAGACATAAAGCGCATTGTTTTTGTGTAGGTATATCCGACCAAGTATTTTCAGCCGATAAATACATAACTTCCCAACTTCTCCATCAATACTAATATTTCTCCATAGTTAGCGGTCTTCCTCTCATCTAAGAGTTTTCCTAGAGTTAGGATTTTGTGCGACTGTTCCTTTAGCGATGGAGATTCGTATAGTTTTTATGGGTATGGTTGCATCTGTTCACAAGGCAATGGTCTTCATGAGCATGTCCATTGCTCCTCCTTCTGCTTGTTTGGTACTTGATCGCTTATTGGAGGAAAGCGGAGAGGAGGACAGAGAGAGGGCAGGAGGGCCGACGGCGGGTAGCAGCAGAAAAGGAGCGGGAGGGTTGGCGGCGGGCGGTAGCGGAATT
>JAYMTG010000196.1:0-15301 GCA_036897565.1 Pelargonium exstipulatum | reverse complement strand
ATAACTAGGAAGCTTCTTGAATATCTAAAGCAGCTGAAACTAGGAGTTCCCTTACCTTTTTTAGTCTCTACAAAACTGCAAAGAGCAGCAGCCCTTACCCAAGTTATTAACTCTCTTAGATGAGTAGCAGTCTAACAAACATGACCCTATTCTAATTTTAAAGGATTCTCTAGTACCTTAAGGTAAGGTATAAAAATACGCCGTAAAAACAAGTAAATCCTAGGTAGTTCGACAATCGAACAAAAAAACCAGAACGGATAAGTTACTAAACAAGAAGATTGAATTTTATTAAAGCGGGTATCCCTTGTTAGGAATTCTCGTGGACTACAAGGAATTCTATACACGGCATATACATAATCTAGCACCTATAAACCGGAGATTCATAAATCTCAAAACCTTAAGCTGGGACTCGATAAAAGAAGTTTGTTGGAACTATAACAATCATAAACGACACTACAAGTTTTGGGCTTTTATAAAACTAAAAAGAGGGCCCTCTTAATCTAGCGCTAATATCTAATCTTAATGCTTGCCCTTGAGTTGGAACACCACATAAGAAAAACGGGTTACTCCGCATTAATTAAATAAATACCATAGAGTACTTTTAGCGAATATACAAGCTGACCGCTAAGAGAACGAAATTCCTACCAACGTAAACAAAGGAATCAAACACGAGTTCTACGTTAACTCTAGGATTTTTTCTTGATCTATAGTATAAAGAGAATTTATGCGCTTCTAGTCACTTTAACTAAATCGGATATAACAAGATTTATATTACCTTAATAAATATTAGGCCCAGGGTCATTCCTTATAAATTACCAATCACTTAGTATAGAATAACTTTTGTAAATTATATACTATACTTTCTTATATTTTGAATATTCAGTTTCCCTGTTTTCTTATATTTTATATCACTTAGATAAAGTGTAATCCGAGGTTCTATTGAATATATTATTATTCTATCATTTGAGTGTATAAATAATTATAGAAATCTAGGTTTATTCTGCACAAATTCATATGTATTGCGGTAAGTTCAAGTCGCACGAAAAGGACTCTGGAAATAGCTTAGTGCAACATTCTAAAACTAAAAGAAATGCACATTACAGAAAAAGGAAGCCTTAAACAAGACGTATCTGAGATAGATTACTTTAGAGTCAGACATTTAGAACCCTTGAATGATAACAGTAAAATGGGTGCTTTACTGCCTATACAATACAGTTAGGCTCCTTTTGATGGAACTGATTCAAAACAGAGTCTTTCTCGAAAGCTTGGGTTGTTACCATTACCAAGACTTAAAAAGAGTAAGTAAAGGTGAATTATAAATTATCTTTTGCATTTAACCAAAGCCTAGTAGCTCTCATGAGTTATTAAAATAGGTAGTTTTTTCCATTCCACACCACAATATAAGGAGATCCGGCTAATAAGGTTGTTTATAAATCAATTTAAGGAATCTCATACGTCCAAATAGGAAAAGAAGATAGTTTAAGGACAGGATACGGTGGTCGGGAATTCAAACAAATTGAAGTTAAGGTCTGCTTTTGCTATTGGTCCTAGTGTAAGGTTAACTATCCATATACTATCTTAAATTCATTTTCTTCCGCTACGGCTACTGTCGGTAAGAGTGACTCTCTCCTATTCCTACAAGGCTCTTCTTCGTTAACAATAAGAGCAGAGAACGAGAGGAATATGCTTTTTTTAACAGCTAAGACAAAATCTATTTCAAAACTAATATTCAACTCATACATTACTATACTACAATACTATAAACTATAAAAGTAATACATATCTAATAATTCTAAAAAAGAAGTAGTAATATAATTCACTGTCCTTACAATTACATTAGCTACAATAAGTATAGGTAACACAGGTACAGTAGCTCGTAACAACAAGAGTATAGCGCCTTCTCTAGTAACAGGAGTCCTACTTAGTCCAGTATAAAAATAAAACGAAACGAAAGAAGTTATATGCTATATTAAGGCAGTACGAGAAATCAAGCAAAAAGCAAGTAAAAGTTGGGGAAAAAGACTTCATTCTAAGTTCTTACAAAAAAGTACTCAATTGATATTTGTACTACATCAAAAGACTCCCTTTGCTTGGGTTGGGAAGAGAGTTCTAACTTCTATTCTGATCTAGAGCTAAAACCTGAACTATACGACAGCCTGACTAAGCAAACTAAGGATACTATATAATTTCTTTATGTGGGTGTATAACTCAGTTGGTAGAGCATTGAAAGAGGAACCTGATGGCCGCGAGTTCAAGTCCTCAAAAAGAAGTCCTTAGTCTAGTGAGGAAGCTCTGAAATCGCTTAGATAGAATAAAGAATAAGATTCCATTACGTATTCCGTATACCTTCAAGTGAGCTGCTTCTGATCTTAACTTCGGAAACTAAAATGCGGCTCCTGATTCCCCGGTTTACGTACACAGTAAGAGGACCCTTTTGTATCCACGAGACGTGATATCCAGTCTCCTTTTCCAGACAGTTTTCATAGAAAGGTAATAGAAAGTTATTCACTGTCAAGTTAAGAAATAAGGGATATACTAAATATGATAATTGGGAGGGATACCTTAAATTAAGAATTGAAGTAGAGGTTTGAAAGATTGCCTCAAAAAGTTTAATGAATAGAGTCCTTAAGAGAGGAAAACCCAGTTTTTACCCAACCAGAGTAATGCTTTCAATCCCAAGAATCAACCTATGTCTCTCCTTCATTTAATTCATTTAATTAGAAATTTGTTTTTGAATATAAGTGGTCAAGCACCCTCGCCTAACTAGCGTCTGCTGCAGGTTCAAATAGCGTTCCAGAATAGCATAGGTTGACTTCAAAGTTCCAATTTCAATAGCGTCACCGAGCGCGCGCAAAAATCCTAAAAATCCCTTTTCCTTTTCGTAAGCTTTTACCTGACTTGAACCCACGGCATCCGCGTTGAAGATACGCTGTTATAACCACCAGTTTTTAGTTATCGATTGACTACTCCCCAACAAAGTAGTACATACTAAAGTTGATTGTAATTTGATCTAAAACAAAAAACTTATAGTAAAGTAATTCTTGTATTATAAGGAGGATCTCAATTTCTATTTCATTCAGTTTTCTATGTCCCACAGTAAAGGGCAGAGTTACAGAGACATAAATAAAATAAAGGGGGCACCCATGCAGATCTTTACTTTCCCAGAGTTATTAAGGGTATTCGTAAGTTTGAAGGAAATATAATTATCAAAAGACTTCCAGTTTCAGTTGAGCGGTACCCTATATCTAATCCCAAACTAAAGAAAAGCTTTCTTTCAATAGCAGAGTATCCTTAAGCATTTCTGGATTCGGGGTCAGTCTTCTTTTATGGAGTCCCCTTTTAGAATGGAAAATTCAAGTCAAGTCTAAGATAGAGTAGTGTTCCTATTGGATATTGAAACGTAGGCTTCTATCTATTTATTATGGTATAATCTTCAGTTTCTCGTCAAAGTAGCTATAAACTCCAGGATTTCTTCTTTTAAAAGCACTCCTTTTGATTGTAAGTAAGCAGTTAGGAAGGTTTCTGTATGGGTGAAAGTATCCTTTTTTTTAGTCTATAATACTTTCATTTCATTTGTAAATTACGTTTTGTTGAAAAAACGCTTTTATAGAAAGTCAAACTACTTGCTATGACCCGCTGGGTATTCCAGGATTGTACATTTCGATGCCTAGATCTCGTGCCCTGAAAGGCTCTTGTTTTGCGGAACTCCATAGTCATAATCTGGATTACCCCGAATCTGAGCTTTTTATCTTTTAACAAAAGAGTTATACAATCAACTAACTATATAAACAGGTTAACGGCAAAAACCTCGCATTGAGCAAAGGCTATAACTGATAGCTCGAGAGGAGAGCCCGATTAGAACATGCTGAAACATGAGCGTGACCCCAAATTTGGATATGATATATGAGATTCAATTAAAGAGAAGGATTAGCAAAATATACTAGACTTCTGCTAGCAATCGGGTTCCTACTCTTCCATAACTATACCTGCTTACTCACACTTACAGAGTCAATCTTGATAAGGAGCCCTTCTCTTAGACTGCTATTTCAATATGATATCACTTGAGAATAAAAGCAAAACAAGGTGGATGAAGTAGAATGATTCTCAAGACTGACTTACTATTGTTTGTTTAAACTCACTCAAACAATGACTGGTTAAAGAATTTTGGGTATTTTTACAGAGATCCGTCTAAAATATTCGATTACCTTTAGTTTTTTGTTGTTTTTATCAAGGTTTTGAATTCTTACAACTTCGTATAAATGGAGTAATTACTGCGAATTTTGAAAAGTAACCTATTTAATTAAAAGGATTCTTTATGAACTTTATTTGTACAAAGGTATCCATTCATAACTCAAAAGGGAAAGCTGATGATACGGTATTTAAGTATTTAGATCCACAAGCAAGTAAGTACAATCTGAACTTTAACACAGGGAACTCGCGCTTAATCTTTTAGAAGCCTTTTTCATAACAAAGTGCGAATGATAAACGGCAACTTTTAATAAAAGGGAGCCATGTGTTAACGAAAATTCAGGGAATAGAATTCTTAAAGTCTAGTTATACGGGGGGCTCCTTCTCAACAAGTTTAGAAAGCTAGCATGATATAAATAATTGGTGTATGGCTCGAACCAAAGTGTAGCAAGCGTTTGGAAATCCCTCTTGAAACAGTTTGCATGTCTTAGGGTTACATACAGGAAACCTTCATACTTAATGAATCCTTAGAGAACTGTCAAATACAAAGAAATACCCTTACAGGAACCTCCTTTTAAGCTAAGCCTGGAATACCTTTTCTTAGAATCCTGTGCCGGCGTACACTGAAGAATACCATTCAGAAGTTGAGTAACTATCTAAACTATCTCAATAAGGAATCTACTTTCAAAGAATATACTTCAAAGGAAATCTGTCTCATACACCTTTAGCTACTACACATTCTTCCTGTGACTGGTGGTACTGGGAATTCCCTTAAACTAAAATAATGAATTCACAAGAAACTAAATCAAACTAGAAGCTCCCTTAACCTGTTAGCAAGACTCCAAGCAAAGAAAGAGAGGATATATTTTTAGTTCGGTTCAATCAAGAGGGAATAGTATCAATTTGCAAAGCTGGTTATTACTTTAGCACGGATTATTCCCAATTAGAAAAGGATTTAGTACAACCTGAAACATCACCGAAATAGACAAGTTAGGTAATGTTGAATCGTTCTTCTGTACGTAAGAGCTCTATAGCGATACCCTCAAATAACAAGAACTCCTTTGCTAGCTATACACATATACACATAGGATAAGTACTCTAATCTCCTAAGCTTGCAAACAAATAGACTCAGTGCAAGACTTCTTTTGAACTTACCAGCTATCCCTGAATACTCGAAGAAACATTCCCAGCTTACACTGAATACAGGAACCGCTTAGACTCAACTTCCCTTTCAACTAGAGGGGATTAGCTACCACACATACCTTCTTTAACTATCTATCGACAGCTGCTCCAATCCTACCTCGATCGGGTTAGCTCCAAACTCGGCCATTCCCTTATTGTATGTACCAATTCATCCTTACCAAACCAAGACTGAAGATGGTATTATCTGTCTAATATTTACTGTGTATACAAAAGGAAATGAATATAGAAGATGTTCTCCTTCCTATAGCTAGACCTTAGATCGAGAATTAGGGTCTTACCAAGAATCCAACAAAGAATAGATAATCCGTTTCCTCCTGGAATATCTTCCATAATCCCAAAACTAAGAATTCCTACCTGTATACTAACTAATAGCTACCACACTGATGAATACTACACTTGAAAATTTCCTCAACTATTATAGAGTATCTTACTCCAATTAGAATAATGAGGGCCTTTGTTACCTCTTTAGAGAATACTCATTACGGCCCTCCTTAACTCATTTGCCTACAAGGAAGATGAAACCTGAATACAGTCCATTAAAATCTCCTTTGACAGCTAAGAAAGATTTGGAGTTAGGAATAGGAAGAAAAGGCAATGGCAATGCGTTAGTATTGTACACTCAATTGACACTGGATTTACTGAGTCCCGAAAGTAGTTAGGCTGTAAAAAGTACTTCCAAGACCATTGGTTTTAAAACACCGAAGTCTGGCAGGTTCCTGGACAAAGAAATAAATGACTACAAACAATAAGGAAATGTTGACAGTGGTTAAGCATTAACAATAAAGAGCGAGACCTAGAGCGTTAGCACAGGTACAATATAGAATACTAGGGGCTTTCTAAAGTCTAAAGTCAGAACTCTCTATACAGATAGTACTATTCCGATCTATATTGACAGTTAGTTTAAGTGGGAGCTCTTAGAAATAAGGGAAATAAGGATACCCATTCCTATTGCTCTGTGCAAGCCAGCTCTAACAGCTTTTGCCCCTTGTCTAATTCAGAATTTCGCTTGTATGAAAAGCTTATAAGAAATTCCTTCTATTTATTCTATTTAGTGAACAAAGACTAACCAACTCTTTGGCTGGAACCCCCTTTGCAGGTTACAGTAACAGGTGCTTTACCCACTCGAAATACCTGCGAATGGTATATAAATTCTCGTCTAAAGCATGTTTGAGTTATTTCTCTTATATTTTTTATAAGATCATAGTTTATAATCTTGAGCATAAATGGAATCTTGAAGCAACCAACAGCAAGTGACCTCGCCATCAAATCAAGGTTATTTACCATAATCTTTTTGGATTTACTAAAGACTATCCTTAAACTTCCAGATCCATATAATAAATCCTCTTCTTTTGTAGCAGTTACAATTGATCAAGAATCCTAATTAACGTATGCGATTAAGGAGTCCTTTCTTCAAAATACCAAGTGAGTAAAGCACGAGTCCCCGGAGTTAACGTGCAAAGGTTCGAACCTTTGACTTACTATTAGTTTCTTGTTACGTTTTACCAAACTTGTTATCAATCCAAAAGGAAGAGGAGCTTAGAAATCGAAACTCTGAACTCATCGGGGTACCTGTTATAAACTTTTTATAATTAACAAGGGAAATCGCTAGATTAATAGGGGATTCCTGCATTAGTATGGGCTCGCTTGGGCGAAAAAACTCATTGAATTTGATAAGAGACGCGGCAGAGTGCTTTTTCATTCATGGATAACAATGCATTCCCGGTGAGCTTAAGTCTCTGAAGTTGGGTGATGGGAATATTCAGAGTTCTAAAATCAAAATGATCTCAAAATAATAAAGGAAACTCAGAAGTCCCCGATCTATAAAGCAAAAAGACTTCATGTTACATAATTTGGTATAGATCAAGATTCCTTTTTAACACCCGAATTTCGTAATCTATTAATCTTAACTTATAACCAGAGAACCTTGGGGAGGCATGCAATACACGGGGTATTTTGTATACTAGTTTTTGTGCTTTGAATTTTCTCACTAAAAATTTACCAGGTTATAAAAGTTTACCGACGCAGGTTGGTATACCCAAAGATTCGTAAAAACGACTCTTCAAAATGTCTTAGAGACTCCTAAAAGAATAAAAAATCTTACGGGCGCTCTAATGTAAGTAAGTCCGAAAAGGCTTTTTACTCCTAAAAAGGTACATACCTACTTAGAAAAAAGAGGAGAACTAACTTTGTTTGGTAATAACCTTTAGCTGGCATTTAATATAATATAACCTTAAAAAGAAATGGTTATTAGTTACTGCCAAACCAGATCAATTAAATAAGTACAAGCTTTGCATCGTTTAGTTTTAGGTCTCTATATATTTATTATATGTTTTTTGGGTTAGAACCCGCGTATTATCTTAGTAGCTATGTTAAGACTGACATTTTAAATCACTTAAATACAAATGATCTGAGTCAAACTCTCCGTATACGTTACAATCTTAGTAAGTCTAGTCAGAATAGTTTTCTGTTTTATGGAGTATTCGGAAGTACTAATACAAAGAGGAATCCGTAAGACAAACATGGGTTCGAAACGCGAATCTTATAGTAAAAAACCTTCTTTGAGCAAAGAATATCCCAGAAAAACTTGATTTCATCGTAATCCAAAGATTCTTGTCATGTCAATACCCAATCGTTAAAAGTCACTTCTTAAACTGGTAGTACAGGAGCTTTACATACACACCTAATAAAGTGCAGGTTTTAAGTCCTTAGTAAGGTAAGTAAGGTAATAATTTCATTTGTTTTATACACCTCCCACTTCAATAAATAAGTAGCCTACACAAAAATGAAGCAACTTATTATAAAGAGTTCTTACTGGAATTTTCTGGATAGCTGCTGTTTAGAAAAACTTTCTAGTTTGTTCAGAAAGGTGCAAGCATTAAAGTAATAGACTGGACTTGTTTATGTAGTTAAAAGAACTGAGTAAACAACAACTTTTTAGGCAATACAGCGCTCCTTTTTTTAGCGCGCCCATTTAGTTAACAAAACTTATTAAGTATCTAGACTCATCCTTAAAATTAGACTCATTAAAAGTAACGGACACCCGGCAGACAACCAGTTAAAAAACAAGTGTCTAGGGATTTCTGGAGGAAGTAGTTGATAGATAAAGATTACCTTACGTCTCTTAATAAAAAAAAAATATTTAAGGGTTACTCTAAGGATACGTGGAACTTCCAAAAAAGTTAAGCTAGTAAGGAGACTCCCACTAAAAACTAAGTTGACCTGTGTGAAACTCTGGGAATTAAAAAAAAAGAACAAAAAGGATTTAGTTGCCTAATGACTCCAATCTGGAATAAATTGATTGCTGCTGGGACTGCTCTTTCTAGCTTAATAAATTAACTTGTAAAACCCTTAAAACAAGTAGAATAGGGATGAGCTTTTTCTTTTTCTACAAGAACTCCTGCTTGAAGTAGCAACAAATTGAAAGTGAGCAAGACTACACCTCATACTATAATGACTTCCTCTTGCGAGTACGTAAGTAAAACATCAAATAATGAAGATATGCATTCTAGCTTTTTGGGGATCCTATATATATATATTGGAGCTATACTATAAATAGCTTAAGTACTTGTTCTGATTCTTATTACTTGTAGAGAAGCCCGTATCTATTAGTTTAATCGACTAAACCCATCTGATATTTGAACCTATGAAATTTAGAAATAGAAGGGAATTTAGTATTAAAAAATCTTTATTGAGTTGCAGAAAAATTATAAACTAAAAATTTTTGATGATAAGCAACTAAGTAAGGATCTATTAGGTTTTTATGACGTCTTCGAATGTAGCTCATTGTATCTCTGTAGGATATACAGTTTTTAGTTTTTAAATTCTCGTAACGGGAGCCTGGTATTTTACAAATGTAAAAGTCTGTCAGGTTAATCCATTCTTTAAATTGTCGAATAAAGAATTCCTTTACACTTTATAAATTTCTCATTCCTTAAGTAGCAAAGTCGGCTGATGTTTCTTTACTAACTCGTAAATACTTGTCTACTCATCCAAAAATGTGTATAAGAAAAATAGAAAATATAGTATTATACTATAGTGAAATTCTTTGCTAAGGTAATACACGGACTTATTAAGTTAACAAATTTGGCCTAGTAAGTGACTAAGAAGTTGCATATAACATGTGACGTAATTTGGGATAAGGCATCGGTTCTACTTTAAAATCCAAGGTTCCTGTTCATATGGAGAAGCTTTTTTGTCCAATAACAAAAGCAAGGAACCTGGGCCCCGGGAAAAGCTTTGGTCTGTAGCGCTGTACTTTACTTGAACCTCTACCTGCTAGGCAATTAAACGACTGCTCTGCCATGGAACTTCAGCCGAAGACAAACTCAACTATTCTGCAAAAACTTTGACATTTTTATGGAGCAGCCGCGAGAAACCTGTAGGCGTGTCAGCTAGCTAGTTAGAAACCCTTTGATATGAACTAAACCTTATATTGAATTTTTTAACAGACCTTGAACCTTTGACATGTTGGGAAAAGAAAACGGAGCTGTAACGTACCATCAAAACAAGGGAGTGTTGGATAGTATCGACTTAATAAAGAGGATCCTAATACAATTGACTAAGTGACCCAACCTAGGAGAAGCAAGATATACCTAGGTGTTCCAAAAAGGGAGTTTTCCATATGGTTTCTAAAGATATAAGCTCTATCAATTTTCCTTAATTTCTTTCTATAGGAGATCCATTTTACGGGTATTGGACTTGAGTTTCATACATATAGCTTTTGAAGGTCCTTTTATCATTTCGCTTTACATGGACTTGGGAGTTTCAACCCCTATAAATTAGGAGTAGGTAATCTTGTCTTTGTTTCCAATCTCTAAAGCCAAAGTCCCTTCGTTTCCGGTAATAAGGACAGTAGTAGAACTAAGTTCAACCTCGGGGTACCCTTTCCTTTATTTGTATTACTAACAAAAAGAACTCTAGATAAAGAATCCTGATTGAAAAGGAATAAATAACAAATAAGAAACTACTTTTATTACGTGAATGTAAACAAGATCTTATGTTCCATTCAAACCTTATCAAAGTATCTTCTTCCAATCACTACTTAGGTAAGCTGCTCGCCTTAGCCCAAACTCTGTAATTCATTTATTTGCTTTTCCCTTGTCTTATTTCTAAACTCCCATACAGGAAGTCTATGTATCTTAATTAGTCGAAGTTACACAGCGCGTACCTTCTTTCTTGCATATCCAACATTCAGTCTGGACCCATAGGCTATAAGGAGGTAAATCCTATGGCGGTTATGCATGCTCTTTTCATTGATAGGGACCCCCTTCTAAAAGTTAAGAGATATCCTTTCCTTTGGCGTCTGCTTTAGCTGAGTAGTGTTATACATTGTATATATACGCTGGGTCTATTAGACTTAGGGAAGCCCTATTAAGATTATTATCTCGAAGGGTATATTAAGGTATATTTCCTACATTTAGACTTAAGGTTACACTTACGAAAATTATAAAAAAAGAGTGTTCCCACGAGACCCTTATTAAGGTAGATCCTAGGAAAAGTAATGTAGAAGGCCTTTCTGTTTCAATATAAAATCTTTATTTAAGAGCTAAGAAGGGTCAAAACTTATAAAACTTGAAATTCTCGGATAGGTGACTGGGTTAACGTCACAAGAATTACTTGCTAAATACCCAAATTACGTACGAGAATCCTACAATTAATGATATGCTATATATAGATATAGTTGCCCTTATTCTTAATAAAAATTCGGATACCCACCTCTCTACCCTAACAAGGAGACTGTCTCTTTAGTATAAATATAGAACTTTAGAGATTTTTGGATACTTAAGACTTTCATACTCAGCGATTTTCTTTACAATTAGAGAGTTAAGTAAACGAGGAGTCGTTTAAGAGCTTATAAATCTAGAGGGCAAGTTCCTTTTTAGGATACCACTTATGCCCATATTTCTATATGGAGATGTTGCATAAGAAGTTTTCAGAGTAGTATATTAAGAGTTGACTGCTTGTCGTAAAGAAACCCCTTACTAAATTCCTATACAAGACTATGTCTCCTATTTACTGAAACCTAGACTCGGAGAATTAGCGCCTGTAGTAGATATCAGAAAAAGGTAATCAAATATAGTACAAAAGCTGAATAATAAGGGAGTAAGCGCCTCCATAGAACCCCTTTTCTTTTTGAAAAATAGCCAAAGAAAAGCATAAAACCTAATTACGGGAAAGAGATTTCCTTGCGCTGTAGTGTTTCTAAACTTGTGAATTCTTACAAAAAATGTTATGCTTTTATACTCTTTATTAAGGCTATACTTAAAACCAAGAAAAAGTCTCTCATATTTATGATTCCAGTGCAACAGGTTCTCAGAAAGCGGTTACAGGTATGAAGACACTAAGAAAACCCAGGCTATCATGAGTAGTAGAGATAGAGGTTCAAGTAAGAAAAGTATAGGTAGGATCTAAGTGTATGTAAGTCTAGCTGCTTGGTTTGGGAGGTTCTAAAAATTGTAAAAAGGGTTTCGATTAAGCCTATTTAGTGGGCTCTTTACTTATTGTCAAGGTCCAATACGAAAGGGTTTTAGCTACTAAAAGTGTAGCTAAATAGGAAACCTAGTAAAAGCTATGAAGGAATTTGCGCAGGAGGGAGAGTCGTAGGTAGAGAACTGAGAAGACAGATCAGATACAAAACGGATTCTTTGTATATAGGATAAAAGTAAGCAGGAAAAAGATTATTAATAAATGAATTTTTTTTATTAAGGAAAGCAGGATGTACTATTTATACATACAAATCAAGAAGTTTAGTTCATAGCAATGCCAGATAGTAACACAAAAGGAGGAGATCATACTAGCACCCTTCTAAATGCTGGTAACTAGAACTTCTTTTTAGCTGGATGGAATCTGAAAGGAAGCGGAAGACTTCTTGGGGTCTAGTACGAAAACGTAACCTAAAATGAGTTTCGGTGATAAGTCAATCTCAGGGAATGCCAGGATATAGATAAGGTGAGCCATTTCACTATCTTCTAATATCCAAAGTGAATAGAATAAGCTTTTGGCAGGTGACCTCATTTGTAATTATGTAAAGGAAAATTTCCACTTCTGTGCTTAATTATCTACCCAGCCAGCTTATATAATAGGATCCTCCAACCCCACAAATAAATGGATAAGAATTTCTCTCAGTAGCTTCCTTGAGAGTTTTGTAATCATGAAAGCTAATCCAAAATCAACTCGTTTTCTATATACGTGATTCCCTCCTTCTTTTTTAGTAACTTTTAGGGCATAACTAAGAATCCTTTTGTAAGTACAGAAAATTATGGACTCACAAAAAGATAGCATTGGAAATTACTTATCCGACCTAAAATATTTAAAAAACTTCTTGATTCAGAAATTACTAGGCATATATGCTGTTGTATTATTTTCGCCGGTAGTTTTTCCTAATCTTGGATATATTTTCTAACGACTTGTAAGACCCTACTGAAGTACTAAGGATTAAATCGATTCTTTAGGGACTGCTTAAAAGCGTGCACAACAAGTTATTTTAAGGGGACTCCATATAATCAATTTATAGACAAAACTTACGGGGCTTTCTAAATGCGGAGAAGAACCACTTTGAAAAGTGAAGGGTTAGGAGATGAGATCCTAATATCTAAAAATACACAATCTTCAAGGCTATCTCTAATTTAAGAGGGAATCAAATCAACGTCTTACTATAAACCTATAAACTGGAATTTAGTTGATAGAAGGGGATCCTCCTGTTTGTGTGCAAAAACCGCGGGAAATTACACAGTTTTGATCTCTAATCATAAAAGGACCCATTATATAGTAAACACTAGTATGGGGCTCGTTGGCTTCTGCTACCTCCCCTTTGTATTTACCTGTTGTCAGCACATCTCCTCAACTGTACTTTTGGTTATAGTATATCAGGTCAATTATGAAATAAGACAAACCCTAGTAACAAGAGCTCAATAAGAGGCTTTTTATAGAATTTATTTCTGAAACTTTCTCTATTAAGAGTTTGACTCCAGGAATCTAATGCAAGCTATCTGATCAATCTAAACTCTACAGGATCCTTATAACTCTGGCTAAGGGAAGCCTTATCTGCAAAACGGATGAATGAATCCTTTTTACTACAATTACATAACTAAAAACCAAGGGGAGTACTCCCACAATTTATACCGTTCTATTTGAGTCTAATCTCTATTTCAAATATAACAGGTAAAGGGATTCTCTCAAGCAAGTAACACTTTTACAGATTTAAACAAGCTACTTCAATTTAAATTATCGAACAAAAGTAGGAATTTCTTAGAGAACTTCTGTACCGGGTACCGGGGAACGTTCTTACTTGAGTTCTTGCATTGAAATATATAATAAACCTTAAAAGAATTTCGGTATATTCCTAAAAATAGAAGGAAGTCCTATGCTGAAGTTGCTTATATGTATATAAGTATATAAAAGGGCCCGTAAATTTTATTAATGAAAAAAGCTGTAGAGCTCCTATTATTTGCAGCTTACGGGAGAGCCCTTGGTCTAGAAAGTTGAAACTATATGTATCCATTTTTACCAAAAAGAAAGATTGAATTGCCTCTTCATTGCAATCTTAAAATATAAACGTGTAGTTAGCAAAGGAATCCTGAGTCTTTTGGCTAGAAAATATTAAGAATTAGTTTTAGAACTAGGAACTCTCTTTACTAATTGGATTTACTTACATTCCCCAACTTAGCGGAAGCTCCACATACGACAGCGACTACTCCCTAACGAAAGAAGTTGGAACTCCTTTTGAGTCTTATGCAATATTATCTTTACAAAAAGGAGTCTAGCTCCTAGAATAAAGATTAAGATAGAGCTACAGAATCTACTAGCTATGAATAAGAAAACAATACAGAAACACTTGGAGGCAAAAGAAGCTCCTATTACTAGTACCCTTTGTTTTAACAGAGGTATGCCTTTCTTTCAGAGGATTTTAACTATTAAAACACCCGATTGGGAAGAAAACTAAAAGGCGTTCCTACACTCTAAATTTAAATTAGAGTTTTTACCTGGTATCTCCTTTAGACTCTAGTCTATCTAAAATTTTACTATACATGTATGCTTTGTCTTTAGTGGTTTACATATTTAGTATAGGAAGATCTCTGCTCGGCTGTAGAAAAGCTCCTCGCCTTAGTACGCTTATTACTTTTAAGCAAAAGCCAATCCTTTTCAATTTGCCTATAACCAAGGAGTTATAGAGTCCAAAAAGAATGGATGCGCCGAAAAGGGAGTTCTCAAAACTGACTAATGCTCAAAAATGACCCTCCACGAACGAAGGAAATTAAGCTATGGATCTTTTAATGTATTGAATCCCATACTTATGTACATCCTTGCTAAGAGTTTTCCCTGTCTGTATAAGAGTCTAGTTAGATTCACTTTTACTTATTTCATAAAAT
The DNA here is from genome assembly GCA_036897565.1 of Pelargonium exstipulatum. Lineage (NCBI taxonomy): Eukaryota > Viridiplantae > Streptophyta > Magnoliopsida > Geraniales > Geraniaceae > Pelargonium > Pelargonium exstipulatum. The sequence goes on along the minus strand of JAYMTG010000196.1, from coordinate 542 downwards.
GGATTTTGAAAGAAATATAAGTAAAAAGTATCCTCTTCGCATAAGAGCTTCCTCGCAAGAAAATCAATCTACCTTAACTGTGGATCAAATCAAATACTAGTACTAAGTTAAATATGCGTTATCTTATAGAAATCCTTTGGATACTCTATTAGAAAAATACGTTAATAAAGAGCAGAAACTATAGTCAAGACGGAAAAAGGCACCCATTGAAATCTAATAATGAATTCAGATATAAACTTTCCTTTAGACATTAGGACCTCGCCCGAGTTACTGTATCAATTTTAGGTGAAATGAATACTATAATTTAGTTTTTTTAATAAAAGCAAAAAACTCTATCAAAACTAGCAAGTTAGCGATCTCGTTATCCAACCCTTATATACTGTATCTACAGCCGCTTGTGTAGCTATAATGGACAGCTCCTTTTTAGGTTGCTCGCTTAAAAAGCACGCAAGTAACCGTAGATTCAAATACAATGCAAGCAAAAGTTCCTAGGTTCATGGAGTTTTGAAAAGCCAAACATTTCAGAGATAGGTAGATAGAGA
>JAYMTG010000195.1:0-15307 GCA_036897565.1 Pelargonium exstipulatum | reverse complement strand
AACTTCAGTTTCGAGATTTTGGCACATTACCGCACCAAAGTGATCTCTTACACAACCACTACCAATATTTTTAGCATAGACTATTAGTGTTTAGGTAGTTTTTTTTTATCAATCGAGATCGGATCAGATTTAGCAGTTCCTTTGCTTTTAGCCGGAATTAGAAACATATATTTCTGGTTGATTAGAAAATGGGGATTATTTTAAGTCTCCAAGGTTCTTCTTGCTTTATGTTACAATTTCCTCATTTTTAGGTAAAAGAAATATAAAATAATTAGATGATTTTTTACTAGTAGGTCCACTGCATTTCCATTGCATCACAACTGAAAGATGTATCCCTCAAAAGCACTTTTTTATTCAGTGACCACTGAATATTAAGCATAAGATTGAGAGGAACTTGGAGATTGCTGTCAGATCAAATTCATGAAAATTTCCATATAGTATTTATATATTTTTATGAATCTTTTCAGACTGTATTCACCTCTAAATTGGATCAAGTAATTTTTTTTATGAAATCTATGCTCATTTCAGACGATTTAAGAATGTATTTCAATTGATTTATTGTTGAATTCCTAAATAAGGACTGAAGAGTGAAAACCACTAGGGTCTCAATTATTAGTCCCCGCCATATTATGTTGATCAGATAAGTTGGGCAGTGGGGCCTTGATAAAGGTTCTTCATAGGACTTTTCTCCAAAGCATACTTTATGATCTCATTTTTTTATTATCTAATGTCATCTGCTATATCTCATTTCCCAGGATCACAAAGTTTTTCTACCAAAATGTCGCAGAAATCTAAGGTCTCACCAAACTTTAAATCGATCAAGTCATTGCCCGTTGGTTTTAGCTTTACGGGTTCACAGGCAACTGATCGGCTTGGAAAATCTAATCATGGGAATGGAAGAGTTAGTGATGTAACGTCGTCGAGTATTTCTGAAATTGGGGAATTAGATGACAAACCCAATGATGAATCGCCTTATAGTGGGAATACCATATTGGCAGAAGACAGATCCCCTACGAGTGATGAAGACTTGGATACATCAGCTTCATCTCCGCATTCAGTTTCATCATCTCTGAGTGAACACAGGTGGGGAGACACCAGCTCATATGCTGTAAAGAAGGTATTTATGGCTGATGACGTAAATATTGCCTTTCCTGTTTTTTATTTTATTTTCTGAAATGTGTGCTTAGATCCATGTTTATATATCTTCGGCATAATCATGATAAACTTGCTTGTTGATTCGACTAATATATTGGTCACAACTCACAATGTAATATAATATGAAGCTGAATATTCATTTGAATTTCTATGATGTGTTCTGTGAATCTTATAGATTCATGTTTTTGGCTTAATTTTTATGCACTTTAAGCTACCCTTTGTCTAATAGTCATATGATAGGAAGCAATTTCATGTAAAGCTTGGCAGGGAAAAGTTATATGTGTGTGTCCATGTTCCCTAAATACCTGTGGTATTCTGTTCTGCTGCTCAGATTTTCCTACTGATGGTCAGAAGAGCATGGTTTGCTAGGCAACAGTTACCTAATTTTCTTGCTAAAATTCACTGTTTCAGAAGCTTCAGGTTTGGATTCAACTTCCTAATGGGGATTGGGAGCTTGGGAAGATGGTGTCAACTTCAGGGGCGGAGTCTATTATTTCACTACCTGAGGGGAAAGTAAGCTGATGAATGGAAGTTCTCAAGTACAATGTGCTGCATGGTTTGAATGATGACTCAATTTATACGTGTTTCAATTGTAGGTTTTAAAAGTAAAAGCTGAAAGTTTGGTTTCTGCAAACCCTGATATCCTTGATGGCGTGGTTGACCTCATGCAACTTAGTTATTTAAATGAACCATCAGTCTTGTATAATCTTCAGTATAGATACAATCAAGATATGATTTATGTAAGTGCTTGTTTCTTTGTCTTAAAAGTTTAATTTTTTTTCCTCCTATGCTTGTATTCTACTTTTTGCTTACGTGTTCTTATTCGATTCATCTGCATCTTAGACAAAAGCTGGGCCAGTGCTTATTGCTATTAATCCATTCAAGAAAGTTAATTTGTATGGAGATGCTTTTATTGAAGCATATAAGTGTAAATCTACGGAAACTCCTCATGTATATGCCATTACAGACACAGCTATCCGGGAAATGATACGAGGTGATTTTAGTGTTAATAATTTGCAAGATTGAGTCTTCTGTTCTGAAAACCTCTGGCAATTCTCATTGGCACTCAGTACTCTTACTTTAGTTCTCCTTTGTTTTTCCAGATGAAGTAAATCAATCTATAATTATAAGGTTAGTAGATGATATCCAATCTCAGATCACTCTTATTGTTGTTCATTTATATAGTTTCGTTCTTTTCCCACAAGGTTGTCTTTTTTTTTCCTTCAATAATGATGTTCTACGCAGCTTGAGAAAGGGTTGCTGGTATTGCTTTTTTGTATTTTATTATACTGTCTGCAACTTCGAAACTGTTTATACCAAATCTTTTGCTTATTAGTTATTATTGATTACTACTGCTGAAGTTTCTGCGTAGAAAGTCTGTGTAGTTAGTTCTAAACGGATTGATATACTAATTAGGTGGGTCTTCCACCCATCAACTTAACCTTTTGGGTTGGAGTAATTTAACATGGTTTCAGAGCTGGTTTAGTTTTGGGTCTGTGGTTTGATTGTGTTGCCACCTGCTCTGCACATGAAGGGGAGAGTCTTCACATTTTTGGTCGGAGTAATTATGAAGCTACAAAATTGTTTGTCAAAGTCAGAACTTAGAAGTTAGGACTTCATCAACTTCACCTTTGTGAAGTGCTTAATACAAGTTTGTATTACATTTTGGTCATTAACTGGCATGTTGAGAGGTATGAAATGATAGAAAAAGAAAAGTGGAAGAATGCTAAACAAGAGATGGCTGGAGTTGGTCAAAGTACCGAGCTGTGACAGTAAAATAGTTAGATATTATGTATAACTAAACTTTCAAAGATGATGTCTCTCATATCTGTTCTAGATACCATAATCTCCCCCTTTAGAAGAAACAAGCAAAGATAAAGTTAAATGATGCAAAACGTCTTTCATAAGCGGTTACAATTGTGTTCATTTTTTGTTCCAGCGGTGAAAGTGGAGCAGGAAAAACTGAGACCGCAAAGATAGCCATGCAATATTTGGCTGCTCTTGGAGGTGGAAGTGGCATAGAAAATGAAATATTGAAGACGAATCCGGTCTTAGAAGCCTTTGGTAATGCAAAAACATCAAGAAATGACAACTCAAGTCGTTTTGTAAGCTCCCTGTTCTTCACATGAGCATTTTTATGTGTTCGTTTAAGTTAGCATATTTGTATTTAGGGTTAACAATTGAATTTTGTTTCTGAAATTGAAGTGCAAAGGTTGTTGGATTCTGCAATACTCATGAAATCTTTGTGAATGATACAGGGAAAGCTTATTGAAATTCACTTTAGTGAAACTGGGAAAATATCGGGGGCTAAAATTCAAACTTGTAAGATCACTTGTATACTGGAAGTCGCAGATTTTTGTTTTCGTTTTGTTTAGATATAACTGACCCAATGTTGAATCTGTCTTTTGGTCTTGTTTTACCGGGCACAGTTCTACTTGAAAAGGTAACCTTGATTTCTCAGATTCAGTAGCCTCTTTGAATTTGAATTTGAATTTGGAAGTAGTTTTCTAAAAATCTTTTGCTGAACAGTCTAGAGTTGTCCAATGTGCGGAAGGAGAAAGGTCCTATCATATATTTTATCAGCTTTGTGCTGGTGCTCCCCCAGCTCTTAAAGGTATACATTCCCGTATGTTCTTATTATTTGTTTTGTGATATTTTTGTTGCATTTCATTGAAAATGGTTCAGTTTATGTAAGCAACATGCTGACTTGAGATTTTTTGGCTGTCTAAAAAGAACCAACACTATCTGTTTCTTAGTTCATGAGGAGTTTGTTTACTCAATGTCATACCCCTTTCACCCAAATCTTTAGCATGCGGTGACTAACTTGCACAGCACTTTGTCATTTTGAGTACTGGAAACTTTGTGATGACGAAGCTTTATGTATCATTTTTTTTTTGTATGAGGCTGTAATTAGAAGAGAACCAGTGTGCCATTATTGTTATAGCAAGTGGTGCTATGTTGCTTGGACTATACCCTGGTGATTGTGATTGTGATGATTGGTGATGGTAGTAGGGATGATTATCATGATGACTAGGCCGTATAACTACTCTTCCCGTTGAATGATTCTAAAGTTGTACCTCCTATCTGGGGGATATTCTCTTAGGCCAACGGAAGGGTATATCTTAGGGCTTGAAAACAAGGATTTAGTGGGCTATTTTCTCAATATTTTATTGGCTAACATCACCCTAGCTATTAACAACACTCTTTGCTATTTGTGTACAAGTAATACTACAAAATTCTGGGCACCAAATTGTATTTGGTGTTCTTTGGATTATAATTTCCTTTTCTTTTTGTATATGAAGAAGATTTCTGCCTCAATATTTGATGGTCATTTTCATGCCTTTTTTATATTTTAAAATTATTAAATTCTTTGTGGATAGTTTGTTGTAGAAATTCAAACATACGTATGACTATATCGCGGTAATTTCTTGCACATATATATTCTTTAAATAGTAACATCCATTGCTTTTGTTCTTCCACCCTTTCATATGTTTTGGAAATTCAGAGAAGCTATACTTGAAGAATGCAAATGAATATAAATATTTGAGGCAGAGCAGTTGTTTTTCAATAGCTGGAGTCGATGATGCCGAACAATTCCGTGTTGTTGTGGTACTTTCCCCTTCTTTTTCTGTAATTGAATCTGCTGCATCCCTTTAAGAATTTTCCTTTACCATTATCTCCTACCTTTTTTCAGGAAGCTTTGAATACTGTCCATGTCAGCAAAGAAGATCAAGAAAGTGCATTTTCACTGCTTTCTGCTGTATTGTGGCTGGGAAATGTTACTTTTACCATGATTGATAATGAAAACCATGTTGAAGCTGTTGTGGATGAAAGTAAGACTTCTGTAATGTTCATTTCTTTGTTTCTCTTTGCCATGCAAACACTTCTCTCCTTTGTCATGCTTTTTGGGTTTTCATGATCTCGACTGAGACTTCATTTTTTTTTTTTTTGCAGGTCTTATCAATGTTGCTGAATTGATTGGATGTGATGTTGCAGATCTTAAGCTAACATTGTCAACTCGTAAAATGAAAGTTGGGAATGATAATATTATTCAGAAGTTAACACTATCACAAGTAAGAACAACACTTCCATCAGAAAAAAGCCAATACTTATGAAAAAGGATTTTGGCCAGAAGTCTTGCCGATGATCAAGTTTAGCATAATCAAATTTGATGTATTAATAGTTGGCATGTATTTGTTATAAAGATAGGGATTCTACTTTTTCCATTTTCCAGGCCATTGAAACAAGGGATGCTTTGGCAAAGTCAATCTATGCCTGTCTGTTTGAGTGGTTGGTAGAACAAATTAACAAGTCACTTGCGGTAGGAAAGCAGCGTACTGGGAGATCCATCAGCATTCTCGATATCTATGGTTTTGAATCATTTGATGTATGTTAGTCAATTATACTCATAGTGTTCATGTGTCTGTTTCTTTTACTGCTTAATAATTATTAATGCCATATAGTTCACTATTGCAGAGAAATAGTTTCGAGCAGTTTTGCATAAATTATGCAAATGAGAGATTGCAGCAACACTTCAATCGCCATTTGTTCAAATTGGAGCAGGAGGTTGGTATCCTGTTTACTTCTTTTGTACTAATACAAACAGAAAGCCAGTATAAAATAACAGCTCTCAAAGATCCTGGCGTTGAGTTTCATATAAACTCACTTGTAAATTACAAGTATATGATAATTGGTTGTACAATTTTTTCCATCTCTATTAATGGTTCTGAGACTGTCTTGCAAAATATGGCATCTTCCTAATGTAAAACAAGAAGTTATCATTTACTGCCTCAGTTAGAACTATCAATTTTATTATTTGTGTCTAAATTAAAAACCCCTGTTCTGTTACATAGCCGAATAGGAGGCAGCCTTGTTTCCACACACATACATGTTTCCAAGACTTGCGAATAGTATTGACTGCTTTATTTATTTTTCAGGAGTATATCCAAGATGGCATTGATTGGGCGAAAGTTGAATTTGATGACAACCAAGATTGTCTTAATCTTTTTGAAAAGGTACCAAAACTACTTGATGCAGCTTCATCCTATTCATTATCTCTTTCATTGTCTCTTGATGAGTGGTAAAGAAAATTTTGAGTTACACTTTGTTCTGTTGGTGGGTCTCAGTAGAAACTATCTCGCTATAATATTAAACCTGGCTCTTTGATCTTCCTTGCCCCGTACAAACTTTAGTGACGCGTTATATGCAGAACTGTTTGCATGGCAGCCTTGGTTCTGTTCGAGTACTGTATTTTGGGAATAAAAGGACAGAAGAAAAAAAAATCTGAACTCCAAGTGATTGCTTTGATTTCATTAATATAGTGAAGATGTGCATTAACATAGACTGGAATGCATGCATTTGAGAAATATAAGATGTAAATGTGGGTAGCTGTATCATAAAGTTTCCCTGATGTTTGCAAAACCTAGTTTTGCATCACATAAGATGGACACATGGCGCATGTGAAGGACCAAGGTTTATCAGATGTTATACAGGTTTTTCAGGTTCAGTTATCAGGTTCATCTATAGATTTTGCACAACACCAACCAAGCTATTTACCAAACAAAGTTGGGGGTGTAAATGTGAAATTTATGAAACCTTAGGTCTTCCACTTTTGATATTCTTATTTAGTTCTGAAATACTCTTTTGCAAATTTAATATATAGATTGCAGAAACTTGAATTTTCTTTTTTATTATATTTGCAGAAGCCTCTTGGATTACTCTCTTTATTAGACGAGGAGTCTACTTTCCCAAATGGAACCGATTTGACATTCGCCAACAAGCTAAAGCAGCATCTAAATTCAAATTCTTGTTTTAGAGGACAAAGAGGCAAAGCCTTTACTGTCTGTCATTATGCAGGGGAGGTATTCATGTTGTCATTTACACACTATATTGTTTCACTTATATTGTTTTGTCGACCGTTATAACTCCTCCATAGCCACAGGGGACATCATTGTGGAAGACACTTCCCATTGATTAATTAATGAGTGTGCACCCAAGAGTGGAAAGCTTGGGAAATTTTAATTTTTGTTGATATATATATTATATTAGGTTCAGTTCTTGCTACCTGACTGCTTGATAGTTCCATTTGGTTTTCCACTCAGGTTATGTATGATACAACTGGATTTCTGGATAAGAACAAGGACTTATTACACCTTGATTCCATTCAACTTTTGTCTTCATGCTCGTGCCATCTTCCTCAAATATTTGCATCGAACATGCTTGCTCAATCTGAGAAGCCAGTAGTTGGTCCTTTATATAAAAGTGGTGGAGCAGTTTCACAGAAGCTAAGTGTAGCAACGAAATTTAAGGTGCATTTACTATTCAGTTTCTACATGTTCCCAACTTCAGATATTATGTGCTTATTAGCGTTCATAATTCAATTATTTTATCTCTATGTATGTTCAGTTTATTTTGAACAATAAATTTTGATTAGGTAATCCTTCAAAAGACTGCCCAACATATTACATATATGCTAAATTGTGAAGTTTCAGTATAACAAAAATTCTCTATACCAAACAAGAATTAATAATATTGACCCAAATAATATGCAGAATGATTTATCTTGTACTTGAACAATTTTGATTTTGAGAAAATATAAAGTTGTCTATCAGATTTGATTCATCTGCTAGTTCTTTTCTAAATATATTCAGAGTCAACTATATCAACTGATGCAACGCCTAGAGACCACCACACCACATTTTATACGCTGTATCAAGCCCAACAACATGCAATCTCCTGGATTGTATGAGCAAGGTCTCGTACTGCAGCAGCTGAGATGTTGTGGAGTCCTCGAGGTGGTTCGTATATCAAGGTCTGGCTTTCCTACCAGAATGTCTCACCAGAAGTTCGCCAGGAGGTAAACGAAAACATAGATTCACATATATACCAGATACGTACTTCGATGATTTGGGGTTGTGGTGATGACAGTCACTGTTCTGAATCTTAAATTAGGTATGGTTTTCTGCTGTTGGAGAACACTTCCCAGGATCCACTTAGTGTTTCGGTTGCAATTCTGCATCAGTTCAATATTTTGCCTGAGATGTTTCAAGTTGGCTACACAAAGTTATTTTTCCGCCCTGGACAGGTAAAATATCGTTTCTTGTTGGCTTGTGTCTTAGAGCTTGGACTAGAAGAAAACGTTAAATAGGGTATGTGGCTCTTCCCGTGAAATAGTGCATGCACAACATATTAGGAATCTAATTACTTGTACTCAAAAGGAATGACCCAGCTAGGTGCACCAAAAATGAAAAATTAAAATAGCATGAATTCCCAAAGTTAGTTTTTAGGTGAATTTATCTTCCACATCTGTCCGAGATTCTTCCAATTTGGCTATCATATAATGTTTAATAAAGGCAATTTTTGCAGATTGGGGTTCTTGAGGATACGAGGAACCGTACCCTCCATGGAATTTTACGAGTGCAAAGCTGCTTAAGAGGGCACCAAGCTCGCCATCATTTCAAGGCACTTACGAAAGCAATTACCACTCTTCAGTCATGTATGTTGTTTTGCTTCAAAACTAGTTCTAATACTCTTAACAAGAACTAAATTTCTAGAAGGATTGGGAATAATTTTTCTGAATCTATTCATTCAGTTGTCCGAGGAGAGAATGCCAGAAAAGAATACGTGTTCTTAGTACGTAGACATAGAGCTGCTGTTCTTATACAGAAGGAGATTAAATCCAGGATCGCAAACCGAAAATTCAAGGACATTCATGATGCTTCAATTGTGATACAGTCTGGTAAGTTTATAAACTGTGAAACAAGAAATTTTTCTACTCATTTGTATCTCCGAGATATGAGTTAATGAACTGGAGTCCGGACATCAAAAGTATCAGCTTTTGCTGTTCCTCCCAATGTGCCCTGGCTGGCTTGGGATATACATTTCCAACATTTTGATCATTACTACTATTTGCTTTGTAGTTTCTCTGATTGTGCCATCTATCTTGCAGTAATTCGAGGCTGGTTTGTGAGAAGATGCTCAGGAGATGTAGGATTAATGAAATCTGGGAGTACTAAGGTACTATCTAACACCAATATACAATAAATATCTCTTTCAAGTTTTCATGGATTGATACACTTACGAGCTGGCAATTTAGGACACCATATTAGTGTTTGGGCTCAGTTTATCTATAATTGTGTCGTGTTTGTGTTGGGTCTGTGAAACACACACGACACATTACACAATTAATACTATTGAATCATAGAGTAGATTAATCACTTTCTCACTCACATCCCTACATCTTTCGTTCAAACCTATTGTGGTGAAGGTAAGAGTGGAAAAAGAGAATGAGAGCAGCATCAACCGCAACTCGCCTCATCTCTCATTTTAGGAAGCAAAACCGACATGAATACGACACGTGTTGTCGTGTTAGTGTTGACCCATGTATCACATATTTGGCCTATGACACGACACGTCAACACAAATTGTCATATCTACATGCAATCTACCCAATTCCTACCTAATAGTTTATAGCTTGAAGCCCAAGTCTTTCCATTTACATTCAAATTCAAATTTCAATCAATCAACCAAATGAATGTCATTTCTACGCAGAAGTAATGCAAAAGGCGAGAACTTACTATAATGTACCAAAATCTAAAATAAGTTCTAGAACTTTCTTGAATAGTTGGTTATCCGGAGGGGTTAAGATTGCTACTGATTATGAGGAATAACTCTATCACCAATCTAAGTAGTCATAGGATTCAATTTCTTAGGAAGGAAGAGGAACAAACCTTGGAGAACCTCAGCCGTGATCGCCTTGGTGGATAAGATCCTACTGGAATCATGAAAATCTCTGTTGACAGGAACCTGCAGCTCATTGCTGGCAAAATGCAATTGTCCGTCAATGACTCCTTCCTTTGTAGGCTTGAACGGGTACCCTTTTGTCAGTGTAAAGGTGGACCCGCATGAGTTTTCCCATGATAGATTCGCAGCTGCCCGTGCATGAGTCATAGGAGCCCTATTCAAGACCAGATTCATCTGGTGCCTCATATCTGCACAAAAAATAATTTCACATCTCAAATCTATTTATATGCAGTGGTGTGGTTTGTTGACCAGATTTACTTCAGCGCACGTGAAAATATACATGAAATAGTGTGACAGAACAGCAATTATAGTAGTAACTGAGCCAAATGAAGACTAAAATGCTGGTCCAAAGCAAGTGGCAGAGCTCAGTATTTTCCAGAATGCCGTGGCCGAGCCAGCAAAAAGTACAAACTGAAGTACATTAAAATGTGTGATTATGGGAACTTAGCAAAATTTGTTTGCTGCTTTATCGAATTAAGAACGATTCACTTGCAAAAGTAATTTACAGACACAAAAACAACATAAGCAATTGTGGCATTCCATTATATTTCAAACATGTTCCCTAAATTTTCTCAATTCCAAGAGATCACTACAGCTTCATAAACTCTATACATTGTATGTTGCATTCTGGATAAGTTTAAACAGATTAAAATTACAATGTTTGATGACATTATTACCACATTTTGAAATGAAGCTACTATAAATATCAAGCATTTGGGTGCATGAAATGTTCATAATTCAGAGTATGAGAACAATGGTTCGATAGCATTTCAGAGTTGGTAAGAAACTAACACAAGATTGAAGTTCAGAAGCAAAATTTAGATGCATGCTTAATGACAAGCTAATGAAGCTATGAACTCTATGAAATGGAACGGAAAAAATGGTTCAAGTTAGAAATGAGAACCATCGAAAGATGAAGACAGCCTTCCTTGATTTAGTTGAACAGCTTCTGGCTGTGGCTTGCGGCGCCTTGCATTGTGGTCAGAAAGACGTCTCCGGCAGCTTCGCTTCTTTTCATCAAACTCTGACAAACCATGGAACCTTCAACATGAAGGAGAATATAATAATTGTATTAAAATCTCTACTTACGACTTCAAAATTCAATTCATTCCAACAATTGACGCGAAAATGGGAAACACCATCTACTAAATCTTCAGGCAAGAGTCTATTAAGTAGTAAAACAAATTATCTGTTGATTAATTAAATTGGCATATACCAAGAGTGTCATTGGAAGTTTACCTGCTACACTGCTGGCAAAACCGGCGCTCCTGACCACTTACAATGACCCTGGGGCACTTGGAATGATTTTCACAAACTCTGTGTTTGCGGTGATAATCTTTAGAAGCTGAGAGATCCAGATTACAGCCTTCAACTTGGCAGCGTTGGGCATTTATGCTCATACAATTGGACTTGGATTTCTTATTTAGTGCATCAGGTGACACGGGAATCGTGGACAGAGAAGGGGCCTTAGAATTGCTCCCCACACAAACATCTTCAAAGTATGTCCGTTTACCAAGCTTTAAACCAAGCAATGGCTCACCAGAGCCGATTGAAGCCTCAAATGGGTGAGAAGAAGCAGTCAGGTGCGTCCTGGTGTAATCTTTTTGGTTGCTAAATTCTTCAGGAATGTCTTGAAAAGCTTCAAGAATGAACTTGGATGTTTTCATTTCCCCAATCGATGAAAAATTGAAGGAAGCTGATTTGGAGCTCTTTGAAGAAGAAGCATGTCCCGCATCAGAGCCAGAACCACCACAAGCCCCAACACCAGTAGAAGAGTAGAAGGAGCCAAAATCGATGGATCCCTCGCCATCAATTACCCAGTCTGATTTCAACTTCTTTGGATATTCAGTGGCTTTTGCATTGAGCATAATAAGGTTCTCCCAGTCCCACTGTAAGGGGCTTTTCGCATTCCACTCCATCAATGAAACAGACTTCAATTCACTCGACTTCAGACAGTCTTCCCCATAGATTGCACAAACTGCAGAACAGATCCTGCAAGCATTGACTTAAACCTAATGCTACTGATAATAAATAATTAACAAACCTAACAGCGAAGAGAAATTGCAGTTTTGCTTCTATGAAAGTCAAAGACAACAAAAGTGAACAAGAAAAAAAAATCAACCACAAGTACGAAGAAAATGTGGTAATATGACAGGCAATCAATCAAGCGAAGATGTATAAGCATAAACAATAATTTGTGATACAAAAAAGACAGCAAAAATGAACAAGAAAAAAGATCATCCATGCACAAGTACTAAACAAAAAGTAGTAACACAACAGACAATCAATTAAGTGAAGAAATATATGTACACACTTGCAGATAAATTTAGGCCTTACCTTCAAACTCGTATCATCACATGATTAGCCAACTAAGTTTCTCTGGCTCAGACGGTTTAATAAAACACCACAGAACTTCCATGGAAGAGTAGGAAAGGTTAAATATCTTAAATCTATTAGATCTCTGTTGCCCAGAGCTTTATACGTCACATGCCCAGAGTTCTTTGTTTGCTACTGTTTGTAAATCCCCACCATGGAAAGAAATAATCACCACTGGTCCCAGATAAGATAGTAAATGTTCCCCAAGCTCCCACAATAATTTGTGGTTCACTCACTCTTCTCTAAATCTAGCCAAATCCCTCTTAATTTTTACCGTTGTCCATCTACCCATTTGAAATTAATCACAACTCTCCCACACCATATGTTTCTCTCTCTCTCTCAATAATTCATAAGAAGTACTACCAATATTGATTAGAAATGTTCAACCTCCTCCAACTATTCAGTGTTTTCACTTCATTGCCAATAATACACTATTAAACATCGAAGCAAACCCAAAACCCAGTCATCAAATGCACCTCACACCAACCAAACATCAAGCATTAAAATCTTCAATAATCAGAAGAAATAACCCACACAACAGTGCCTGCAACCAACCCACAAATCTACTCACCACAGCAGGAGCCATGGTAGATTTATACGCCAATACAACCACTTCGGCACCTAATCAACAAATATGCATACATCAATAACATATATAATAAATAAATTCAACCACCAAATTAACACAGTAATACAAATCTAATCATTGATCAATGCATCTTTACAAAAACAGGAAATAAAAATTGCTTTGTCCCACCTCCTAAAATCATTACAATAATGTTATTTTCTTTATACTATTAATTTCTTTCTGTAATGGAACATAGCAGGACAAATTGTCATCAAAGCTAAATTGTCATAAATATTGAAAACCAATTCTGAGGTAAGTGATGGTCCCCAACCTAGGGTTTGTGTGTGTTTTAGGAATGTTTTGGTCCCCCACTCTAGGTTTTGATTCCAAATGAAGGAAAACATTTTCCACGGAAAATAGAAAAGAAAATCAATCAATTTTCCTAGTGACCAAACGGCACCGTCCGTCTTCTCGCAGCCTCACTTTCCCGAGAAAATCAATACACACTAAAACGAACAGCCAAACACTCCACGTTATGGAAGGTTAGCTACTTAGCTACCAAACAAAAACGACGCTGCGATCTGAGCCGCAAACGAAGAACAGGTTGTTCCTTTGAAACCAGAAATATCAGGATTGCTTCAAATTCATATTTCCGTACACGACGATAACAAATAAATAATAAAAAAAACGCATTCCTCAGAAATATCATGATTGCTCCAAATTCTTCTTTCCGTACACTGAGAAACCAAAATCCGGGAAAAAACGACGATAATTATGGAATTTACAATAATTATGAAACAAAATAACCGCATTCCTCACAAATATCATGATTACTTCACATTCTTTTTCCGTACACTGAGAAAACAAAATCCGGGAAAATGACGATTAAATAAGAAATAGTAGTAAATAAATAAAACAAACAAATCAACTGCTTTCAATGTCGTCGTCAATCCCGAGAAAATTATGGAAGCAAACACAAATTGTCGCAAAATGCTGAATCCTTACCTCTCAGTCCGACTGGAGCCTCTGCCTCACTCAATAGGGAAAAAAGGAATCTCCGGACAAAGAAGCAAAATGCTGAGCAGCGGTTTCTCGATTTCCGATTCGCCGAAGCTGAAAACGAAAATTGGAGCTCTGAGTCACTGTGATTCTGCGAACCGTACAGTGCAGAGACTACCACGACGACGACGACGAAGCTGAGCTTTTGGATTCAAATCATTTTCTTTTCATTTCCAAGAAAAAAAAAATTAAAAAAAAAATATTTCCGTTTAGAATCGGAGCCACGAGAGAGAGACACGTGGACGTGTCCGGACGCGCACTGGGACACGCAGTTTGAATGGTGAGTGAGTCAAAACTTTCAAGCCAGACACAGAGGGGCCCGAGTTGTACCGAGTCGACTCGGAAGTTGACTGTTTTAGTCAACAGTCAACTATACTAATCTAAGCTCTGAGTTAGAATTTGCAGTCAAAATTAAGATCGAAATAAAGATTTATATTTTAATATATTAACGGGACGTCATACTCGAATTAACAATGTTTCTCACCCACAACCACATCCTACAAACTCGAACTTGAGAGATCAGAAAAAATTTGAAATATTTTAACCACTTGACCCAACATGTCTTTGTAAGAAATAAATATCATATTTTATTATTCATTTTATTTTTTTTATCATTTCAACTACATAAGATTATTTTGCTTTTGTTTCGCCTTCTATTTGCCACACGTAAGTTTGTACTTATTGGTAAATTTGTTTGAAAGGTAAATAAGAGTAACATCAATCACAATTCTATCTATTTTTTATTAATGTATAATCAACACGAACAAAACACGTTATTGTAATTATTAAAACGTATTGTGTTTTGTGTTGATGATATGTCAATAATTACAATATACAAGTCCCAATAATTTATGTCTTACACTCATTGATCTCATATACATAACTTGGGATTAAATAAATGTGACTCACTAATTAAGGCTTGCATTGGGTCTTGAGAGTGTCATAATTGACTTTGAAGGAATCAAATTAAGTTATAATGACACTTGGGGTTGGTAGGGAAGAAAGGGACCAAAGAAGGGCTAAAATTGTAATTTAGGCAAAATTGGGGTTAAATGGGTAATTATGGGTTAGTTAGGGGCTAATCAAATTGGTCTAACCATAATAGATTGGGCCAAACCGACTAAACATATCTTCTTCTTTTTTGAAATCAAATATTTATTCAAATAGATGCATCAATTCAAGCTAACGACGTAACAAACTCCGGGATAGAACCCACATCAAATTCCCTAAGCTCAGACGTAGAATCTGGCAACCTCGATAATTCGTGAGCCACCGTATTCGCAGAGCGCAACGCAAACGAGAACAATACATCATCAAAGTTCTCACATAAATTAAAACAATCCTCCA
>JAYMTG010000194.1:0-15315 GCA_036897565.1 Pelargonium exstipulatum | reverse complement strand
ATCAAATCGATAGTGTTCCGTACACTGAGCACTCCAAGGTTCGGGAACTTGTCGAGCCGCTCGTTGAACGCCTTGTTCCCGACTTGCGGGCACCCGAAAACGAACGCCGATACCGGAATATCGGATATTCCGTTCTCCACGACGTCGAACGCGCTCAGAACTGACAGCGACGCGCCGAGGCTGTGGCCCACGAATGTCACGCTCAGGTTCTCGCCTTCGTACTGTTTCCGGATCTCGTCGAGCTTGCTCTGAATCTGAGTCCTCATGCTCGATTTCGTGAACGGCGATTTTGGATCGGCGGAGGTGTACATCGTGAGCCAGCCTTTCATAACTTTAGGGTTTTTCTCGTCCTCCTCGTCGTCGCTGCTAGTTTCGTCCGATTTCGGGTCCTCCGAGCCCAAATTGGAGCAGAGCAATGGCTTCGCGGGCTGGAGCTCGGCGCCGAGCACGTCGATCCACTCGTAATTCCGCGTCGTGCCTCGGAGGGCGATGTAGATTTCGCGGCGGCCGATGGATCGGCTGCGCTCGTCGGAGGTGACGGCGATGTAGCCGATCCAGTTGGACTCGCGGTCCCACGATTCGCGGGACTGCGAGTGGAGGAGGAAGGACTCGGGGACGCTGACGCGCGCGGTGGCGTAGAGGAAGGAGACGACGGTGTAGTCGTCGGCGTTGTCGAGCATGGTTTTGTGGAAGAATGAGGACTTGCCGTAGCGGCTGCTGCCGCAGTACTTGGAGTTCTGGTCGTTGTTGAAGGCGTCGTAGGTGGCTTGGCAGAAGTCGCCGCAGCTGAGGATGAGGTGGCGGAGGCTGAGGTCGAGCGGGTCGAGGAGGCCGGACCAGCTGTTGCTGCCGAGGAGCTCCGGCCATGTTGGCTCTGCTTGGGTTGTGTCCGCCATGAAGAAGATTGAGAAACAGAGTGAGTGTTGATGAGGATTGTGTAGTGTCTCTTTTTATGTGGACAAGAAAAATGTTGTTGGAGGGAAAAGCCAATGGTGTTAGGGCCTACCAAGTTGTCATATTTTGGAATATAATTTTGAATAATAAAATTTTGTCCCAAATGTTTTGTAAAATTTGTTGTATATTGTTAGTTTGTCACATGTTAACTAGTAAAACATGAAAGATTAGGTAAGTGACATTACCGAAAACATGTCATGAAAGATTAGGTAAGTGACATTACCGAAAACATGTCATGAGTTATAACGTTAAGTCATATTGTGATATGTGGCTTCTAATCGCTATTTATGTATTAACTTAAGATCAGAAGTATCAATCTGATGCGATATCCGCTTTCGTATGTGGACAACCAAAACTCCTCAAAAGTCCAAAAATATCTTCCTTTAGAACCCGTCCCCATATCATAAGAGCTCAAAGTCAAAATGCTCACTTAAAAAGCTCTTCTTTGCGTCATGGGATCCCCAAGCATATTCATCCAAAACGATTCAACATGAAATGGAGTTCACAAATAGCACCTTGGAGCAAAACGGAGTGGAGCACCTCGTCGAGGCCACGGCCTTGGGTTCGATCTCCTCCATCTGTATGGATCTTAAGAACAAGCTAGAGTCAAGTTCTTTCGCCAAGCACACTGCGAGGATGTCCTTCCCCGAATGACCATCTCACATCCCTAAAGCCTCCAGAAGTTGCTCTAAGCGATTCCCCCCTAAACAAAAATCCTAAGAGCATGAATATCATCTCAAACTAGTTCAAGAAGTTTGTTTAATTCCCCCAATGAATTGAAAGTCTCATCTCTCTTCGAGCAAGACAGAGTCAGGCACCTCGCTCATGTCGCAATCCTAATACTTATTTCGCAACAACAATATGTTGATGTCATATACTTAAGTAAAACAAGGGCATTATGTTCCAAGTGAACAATACCTCCAAATGTATTGGTCCTCAACTCCCGTGAAAAATGTGTGTATTTTCTCACATTCAAATATAAAAGAGCAAAGAAAACAATGAAAACTTAGGATCTCAATAGATGGGTCTATGGCATAAGTCTTTGGACATACAGTTTCAGTGTATTCATTTTAGGCCTATATGAAAATGAGGCCAAAATGACTGGGCCTCACGGTGACATGGGCTCATTTTATTCCCTGAAAGAAAATAAAAATGCTGGCTTTGAAACCCCTAAAACCCTGAAGCTACTACTTCATCGTCTTCCTCTTCGCTCGCTGAAGCTCCTATTCTTAAAAAAAAATGGCAGCCACGAAGCTCCTCTTCAATCAAGCTCGGCGTCAATGTCTCTACAGAATCCAAATCCAAACCCAAACCCAGACCCAGCTCCGTCCTCCTCCATTTTTCTCCTACCTCTCCAAATCTCTCTCATCATCCTCCGAAGAAGCCCCAATCCAGCCAGTTTCCTACACTCCAAAACCCCAAACCGACGAGGAACCACATCTCTCTTCCGAACCGAATACCGAATCACCACCTCCTCCTCCGCCGCGTCAGGAGGATGGCTTCGCTGGTTCGCTGACTGAGGAGATCCAGAAGGCATGGACTCGGGAGGACCTAAGGTACGTGAAGGACACGCCTTCGATCACACCGGTGGCTTATCCGGTGCGCGTGGCGCCGCTTCCCGAATACAAGGCCCCAGAGCCGGAGCCGGAAGAGGAGATTCCAAGAGAGAAGGTGGAGAGAGAAGCGAGGAGGATTTATGAGAGTACTCGGGTGATGCAGATGAGACGGGAGGTTTTCAGGTTGAAGGAGGAGGAGGAGGTGAGGGCACCGATGCCTACTCTCATCAAGAAGGAGATGAGGCCGAAGAGAGAGCCACTTGATTTGATGGACGCTATTAAGAATGCCAAGGTCAGTGTAGAAGCTTCTCTCGAATCGTACAGTAGCTCTCTTTAGCTCTCTGTGTGTTTGCTATCGTTGCTGAGTAAATGTGGGCAAACTAGATAACTTCCCAAGAGAAATTATATATTTTTTGGTTGGTTTGTGAAAAAAATGCAAGTAAAGGTGTAGAGAACTGATGATTTTGGTCATGTTTCGATTGTATGTGAAACATAAAGTATGCCGGTAGTAGCTAACTATAATACTAACTTGAAATGGAAGGTTGAAAATCGAGTTTCATTTATACTTCTTTTAGCTTTGTTTGGTATAAAGGATGAAGTGTGCTTTGAATTTCTCCGTCAGGTTGACCAAAAGCCTGTAACAATGTCTTAACTAGTAATAATCCAGAAGTGTTGAAAGGTAAGCCAGAGTGGACCCTAAATCATGTTACCTGAATATGAGCTTGTATAGCTGTTTCTTAATTATATGTAAAGAAAAGGTTGATATGTTAGAGAGGAAGCTACACCTTTTAAGTGGAAAACTGCGATTACTATTCACTGTCATGTAATCTTTGGTTGGTTTATTGTGACCTTGACAAGCTTGATATCTGCTACTTAAACG
Source organism: Pelargonium exstipulatum (assembly GCA_036897565.1). Classification (NCBI taxonomy): domain Eukaryota; kingdom Viridiplantae; phylum Streptophyta; class Magnoliopsida; order Geraniales; family Geraniaceae; genus Pelargonium; species Pelargonium exstipulatum. The sequence continues at coordinate 11,925 of JAYMTG010000194.1, read as the reverse complement.
TCACATAGGCGTGATGCTCATTGACAGAAGGGTTATTATGGATAGATATTTTTGTGAGGTTGATGTCTAACTTTTGGCAGGATATACATGGAATTCTGGATCCATCTCATGTACTGAGTGTTAGATCAAATAGTCTCATGTTGTGATCAAGAGTCGAAGACTAAAGCATGACATCAAACATTAATGAAGCACATATTATCTAATGTACAAAAAATGCCATTCTTCAAATGGTTGACACATGAGCTGATTATCAATTTTTGCCTCTTAAAATATGCATATTTTTTTATTATAGATTTATTCATAGTTTCTATCATCATTTGGGAGGTGTTATATTCTCCTTTTTCATGATTTACTCGTTGCTTTGTTATGTTCTGTTTGCACTTGGAAATATTTATGTATTGCTTATTTCTTTGTATTATTTCTAGTTATTTTTCAGGCTAATGCCAAAGCTAAGTTCGACGAAACTATTGAAGTTCACGCAAAATTAGGAGTTGATCCGAAGCGAAGTGACCTGGTACGCACTGATTCATCTAAATACTCATAGTTCATGTTCTTTACTTTGGAATTAGAATCTGAATGGTTCCATTAATTATGCTTTCACTTCAAGATATATCAATTTGTACTGTAGGCTATACTTCAGTTCCATTTTTTTTAATATATTATGATGGTGCTGCAGCCTTTTCAGCTCAACTTTGTTATATAAATGAAATTTCTATCCTAAAACTTCTCAGTTGATTATTATTTTTTTTAATATGCAAGTAACCTCTTTAATCTGTTAGTCTTACACAGATAGCCATGATAGATTTGCCTAAATTCTATAGGCTGTTGGTTTTGTTCATATTCTTGTTTGTTTGTTCCTTTATGGATTCAATTGATACTTAATGCTATCTAAATCGAAGTGCAGATTGTTCGTGGTTCTGTACTTCTTCCACATAGTCTTGGAAAGGTAATACTTAAACTTAAGCTTGCTCAGGTGTTAGAATTCTTGAAACCTATATCTTAGCCGTTTTTCTCACTGCAATTGTCACTTTTCAGGTTGTCAGGGTGGCTTTCTTCGCCGCTGGGGAAGATGCCGAAGAAGCTAGAGCTGCCGGAGCTGAGGTTGTTGGTGGTGAAGAACTTATTGAGGAAATTTTTAAAAGTAATCAACTGATGTTTTCATTTTATGCTTGCTCAATTGCTGGTATTTGAATATTATCTATATAAAAAAATCCCTTTTAATACTATGTTCTGGTATCTAGATATTGTGGGTATTTTATTCTTTATGGGATTTTTTTACTTGTTCATTGCATTAAGTTAATAAAACACTGGTCAAAGTTGACCTTTATCAGTTCATTGTTTATATATGTTTGTTTTCAGTTGTACTAGTATACTTATTATAAATACACCCAATTTATGATTGTTGTTTAAAACACGAGCTTGAATTTATACAGGTGGTGGCAAGGTCAATTTTGACAGGTGTTACACTACTCCTCAGTTCATGCCACGAATCGGAAAGGTTTGTGAATTTAAGTGGTCATATAAATTGGGTTGTTAATCAAAATCATGTATCCTTAGACGTGAGCTTTTTCTATTCTGCAGTTAGGAAGAATTCTTGGACCTCGTGGTTTGATGCCAACTGCCAAAGTGAGTCCATCATCTTGCTGTATATAATTTAATGCACAAATATGTAGATGTTTCATAACACCCTCATTGTTTGCATTAAAGCAAGGTTTGGTTTCAAGTAATATTACTGGGGCTGTGTTAGATGCAAAAAAAGGTCATATATCTTACAGAATGGACAAATCATCAAATGTTCATGTAGGCCTCGGGAAGGTATTATTTATAACCACAATCCTCGTATTGTAAAGTGAATATCTGTGGTAAAACATTATTATAATGGGCTTACATGTTTATATCAATCGTCTGCAGGCAAGTTTTGAAGAGGAGATTTTATGTGATAACATCTGTGCATTTGTTCACTCTCTTTTGCTTGCAAAGCCCTTGGGTTTAAAGAAGAGTAAGTAGCGTCTACTACATATTTGCCAATTTGATAATTCTGCTTTATGATGCACGTATACTCTCATCTTCTCAGCGTGTCTGTATTTGATATGAATATGACACTTGATTTTATGTGTCCTTCAATTTATCATAATGTTTTTAAGCGGAAGCTTATCCGACACTTTACGTGCCCACATTGTTTTCTTCTAAAGATGAATTGACCGAATGTGTATGACTAGGCAGTATCTTTAAATATTGTTGAATGTATTCTTAGGGTATTATGTTTATAATCTTATACAAAAAAGGTGTGTCGCCGTATACTTATCGTGTCGTGTCCCGTATCGTGTCTATGCAACATAGATTCTAGGTTCAGTTGAATCTTGTTGAAGTTCAATGCATATTTGAACATAGGATTAAAGGCCAGGATGAGGGATGAATATATAGGAATAATATTTTTTTGTTGTGTGCTTTCAGTGTTTTGAGTTTTTAGCTGATGCCTTGTTCTTTGCTTGTTTCTAGTCTTCTCTCATTTTTTGGCTTGTGCAGTTGAACCATGAGCATGCTTTTACTCAATCAATATCTCAGCCTTCTTTTTTGACTTTTGAAGATACAACATAACCAAGTTGTTAAGGGTAATGGTGTGGAGTTGTTGGGATCTTTCTTGATATTAGCTGACAAAACTTAAGCATTATGTTCATCCCACATTCCTAATCCAAAACTCAACTCCATTCACGAGAAAAACTTTAAGATCATATCAACTACCTGTCTATCTGCTTTCTCTGTTTCCTGCAGATTGTGTCTCAGTGTCTTGACACATATGTCTAGTTCCTAGCACTGAAATAGCTAGAAGTTTAGTTTAGGTGGATAGGTATAATATTATATGTCCCTTCCAACTTGCTAATACCCAGCATACATACTACGAAGTATCATCTGGAGTCCAATCTTACTAGGCTGCTAATGTTAGTCATTCTCAGAGAGTTTGTTGTCTTGCCGCATCTCATAGTCAATAGTTCAGATTCATAATAAATAATGAAAAACTCATTTCTGTTTCCTCAAAGATTGCTCAACTAAACAATCACTTAACTTTCAACTGCTGCTGTTTTGCATTTCAAATTGGTCTGTTTTATACCTGTAGAAGTTTTGGCGATCATGGTTACTTGATTCGGATGGTATCTTTGCAATAAAAATGAACATATATATTTAAAATTGCCTTACATTTACTTCGTAGGATATGCTGCCAATTGCCCCGAAATTATATTTGATCTGACAAAAAATTTCCCCTCCTTTTTGTAGCATCTAAATATGCTGGATACTTGAACGCGTTCCACATATGCAGCACGGTGAGTTCTTAAACCTTCTGAAGTTCTGGTTACATTGGACTTGACCACTTATTGGTTAATGCAGATAGATAGGTTGCTACTTGTGAGTTTGATGCATGACCTTCAATGATTATGAAACTAATGACTGTGACCTTTAGAATTCACCCCAAACTACGAACCTAGGGCAACAACCCAAGATATGCATGAAAACATGTTCCTGTATCAACTGTTAAATCAGTGCTTTTAGGAATCTGCTGACACAGTAACGCAAGGCATAATATGCAAATGGTCCTCAGGATCAAAGTTAGAGATCTGTGTCCAGAAGACCACCTACTGCAGCGCTATGATACGATTATGGGACTATGATTCTTTTAAACAATACACTATAACCTGTACTGTGCCAATTGAGCAATACTATGAAATAACTTTATTTCAAGACAACAGCAACCAAACCTTGTGACAAACAACGTTTCACATAATCCTTTAACACTGTTCTTTCATATCATTTTAGTATTGTAATCCCTCTATATATATTTGCATTCATGCTGTCGTGAAAGTGAAGTTGTAATACTTTTCTTGAATTGATCCACTGATTCAGATCCTGATTGGTTACATGACATGCAGATGGGCCCAGGATACCCCATTTCCATACAATCATTATCCAAAGCTGTAGATAACTTCACCACAGCGAACGTCAATTGATATTAGAGATGGGATGACAATTGCCAGCTTGGATCAGCTTCGAAGTTCAAACTTAGAATCTTTCATTCCTTGCTCCCTCTTCTCGATTCAGAAAGTGAGGTCTCTGCTACTTTTTGCATAAACGCAAAGGATTGAAGGGTAGACATTTCCAAACTTTGGCTTTGTTAGGATATCAAATTCAACTATAGATATGATGTGTGTGGATGCTTAACTAGTTTTAGTCATGTTTTATATTCGATAGGGGCTGTGGATGGACCTAGTTGATTAACAAATATTTCAGTTGTGCGGATGGTGTTTTATATATATTGGTGGTAACACTGATGATTGAGATCATTTCAATAAATACACAGCCTGTTTAAATGATTCACTTGTTTCTAATTAACTTTTCTGCATTTCTTGGGATTGTTGGACTAGATTGATATTGCAATTTTTAACTGTGTTCTAAAAATCACTGTTCAGAAGCTACTCAAAAAATTGTTCAGGGGAACAGTTTTTTACCAAGGTTGCTCTGCGTTCTGGACAGGAAAATACAAAATAGAACAATTAAGATAACATTTTCTCTTTCTTATGTTTTTTTTACTGCGCATCAACGATTAGTTTCGATAAGAGAAAAGTGTGTTCTAAGACAGGATAGATTTCGCCCTCAATGGATAGACTCACGTAACTTGTGGGTCCCATGGTTACATCGAAAAATAGTCGGAGCCTAGTCCTTCACAACGGCAAACACGAGAATCAAACATTTTTTGAAATAAAAAAAAATTAGAGTCTCGTCCACTATAACAACATTTTCGAGTTTGGGTGACCGATCCTATTTCTTGCATTCATTAGGGTCGGTTTTCTTGTACTTTTATTCTTAACCTTCGGATTTTTTAATAAAAGTTACTAACTTATTGATAAAAAAAAACAACATTTTGGAGCCTAAACCTCCAATAAAGATAAACTAGAACCCAATCTTCCGTGAACACAAGAAAGCCTACTATTTTCGCGTAGTGTACTCAAAGTATGTGACAAACAACCAATTATACTATATGATTATAAAGATATATGTTTTGTATACGCCGTACATTTTTCAGTGTTCGACGAAAATGACAAGTCTTTTTCGAAGTTCATGTCTCTTAGACACAAAAATCATTAAGAGCCAGAGAACGAAGATTGAATAGAGTAAGAAAGAGATGGGAAATTAATAAATTATGTCATAAAATCAAAGATAGACGAATAATCTATAAATTATTGGGGTTTTGGGGAGGGTAAGTATTGTGGTTGAACATCCTAAATTATTGTGGTTCTATTGAAAATAATCTAAAAAAGAGGTCCTGAGATGCAAAATACAATTGTTCTCCCTCCGCGCCAGAACACACTCACAGTACACACACTCTCTTTACAGTCACTGAGCTTCGAAGTTGGAAAGCTTCAACCTTCAAGATCTCTCTCTCTTTCCCACCATTTCTAGGGCTAGGGTTCGTAAGCTTCTGGCCCTGTTCTTATGATTAGATCAACCTAAAATGGAAGCAGAGGACGAAAATTACAGGAGAAGAGAGCACATTGTGCTTGTGGTCATTGTGGTGCCCGCTTCCTTCGCTATGTCTTCTTTGTTCGTCGCCTTCAGCTACTACCGCTACTTAGGGAACAAAGTCTCCAAGCGCATCGAGTACCTCAGGAGTGAGCCAAGTTTTTCACTTTCTGTTTGTTTCCCGGGAAAATGCGGGAAAGTTCATTTATTTATTTGTCCTTTTTTGAGTTTCTGCAATGGGTCGATTTTAAGAAATTATTATGGAATTAGTGTTCAAGCAAACCCATTTGGTTATTTTAATCCTTTTGTTTCGTTTTGATTTTATTTGGTAATGCACTGAACACAAATGTTGGACCCAGAAGTTGCAAATCTTTGATGTTGCCATTTAATAGTTACTCATTGTTCAGCTTCCTGTAAAAGAGAAGTGTTGTGGAAAATAATTGGAAATTTGGTAAGATAGATGCTTGATAGAATGGTGGCTGATGAATTGTTGGTTCTTTCTCTGTGAAGGGATTGTTCCTGAGGAGAAATGTGGGTTTAGTGATTTGAAAGATGTTACTGAGAAAGGGATTCAGGTCTTTAGCTACAAGCAGCTGCATTCTGCCACTGGTAGTTTCAGCAAGTCAAATGTGGTTGGGTGGGTTCGGGTTGGTGTACCGACGAGTGCTTGCTGATGGGAGGAAGGTTGCAATCAAGGTTATGGATCAGGCTGGGAAGCAGGGAGAAGAGGAATTTAAAATGGAGGTTTGATCTCAGTTTACACTTTCCGTTTTGGTTCTCTTGAAAAGGAGAGCTGAACTTGATTTTATATTTATTTGGCTTTGTCATTAGTGTTAGATCAAAGAGATATATATGCAAATTGGGGGTTTGATTTAATCACAAGTTTCTAGCTTGCTATTTTCTGTGATAGGTGGAATTGCTGAGCCGGTTACGTTCTCAATATATGTTGGCTTTGATTGGGTACTGTTCTGATGATAATCGTAAATTGCTAGTCTATGAATTCATGGCAAATGGTGATCTCCAGGAGCATTTGTATCCCATCAGTGGTGAGCAGTGGCTCTTTCAATGCTTTAAAAAAAATACGAGGCCTTAAAAAAATACGAGGTAGAGAGGAAGTTCTTTGTAATTAATGTACATGCCAGTTTAGGTTGCAATGTGAGGTCTGGACACGATGGTTGTGTGCTTCTTATGTCGCTTTCGTTGTCTGTCATTTTCTTTAGTTTCCCTCCTAATGGTTCAAATCATTAACAAGTTTGTCCCTTTCTAAAGTTTTATTCTACTAGGGTTTATATACATTTTAACGGTTAGGAAACTTTAAGACAGTGAATCTAACTAGAATATCTTGCATTCCCACGATCATTTTGGCATCAATAACAAAATCAAATATTCTAATTCCATTGAGAAATTTGCTAAGTTGATAATTAAACCAAAATCTATGCTTGTGTATCACATGCTTCAACTCGTTTCTCGAATTATGCTTTTCAGAGGCTCTTCGTTAAGTGATATCAATGTTCTAGCATTGAATCTGAAACACAGTTTCTTTTGTAGTGTGGTAAGAGCTTTCTAGAGTCGAGCAATTAATTACTATCCTTTTCTGTATGACTTTCTAGGTAACATGGATGGGGGTCTGGTGGTTTGTAGTTGGAGTATACTGATCAAGCTTTAATATGCCGGATCAAATGTCTCCTTTAAGTTAGACTGGGAAACCCGACTGAGAATAAGCTGACAAGGGGTTGGAATATCTCCATGAACAAATCAGCCCCCCTGTGATTCACCGATATTTTAAAAGAAGTAACATTCTCTTGGACAGTCACTTTCATGCCAAAGTTTCCAGTTTGAGATTAGTCAAGCTTGGATCTGACAGAGCTGGCGGACATGTATATACTCGCGTGTTGGGTACTCAAGGATATGTTGCACCCGAGTAAGCACCCATGGACTTTTAGCTTCAATCATTTTAAAAAAGAGATGAATTTCTTGCACACTTTAGCTCTTGGGTGGATTTCTGGATTTGTAGAACTTTTGTCAATAATTTTTTGTATTTTGTCATGTTTGGCCATACAGGTATGCCTTAACTGGACACATGACTACAAAATCAGATGTATATAGTTATGGGACTGTCCTTTTGGAGCTTCTCACTGGCAGAGTTCCCGTTGATATGAAGCGGTCAAGCGGGCTCCTGGGGAAGGTGTCCTTGTATCTTGGGTGGGTCCTCTACTCTCTTATATTGGTTCAAACCTGATGTACTGATTCTTTTGAAAATTTCTGGCTTTCCCAACATATACATTATTGGTCCCTAACTTCTCGCTTGTCGTCTTATGCACCTTGTCTTGTGAAAAAAGGCTTTGCCCCACTTGACAGACAGAGAGAAGGTTGTAGAGATCATGGATCCAGCTTTGGAGGGTCAGTACTCAATGAAGGAGGTCATTCAAGTGGCAGCAATTGCGACAATGTGTGTGCAACCCGAGGCAGATGACAGGCCGCTGATGGCAGAGGTTGTGCAGTCTCTGGTTCCTTTGGCGAAAAATCACTAGTCAAGTTCAAATGCGGTCAGCTGCTCGAGCTTTCATGCCCCCAAGTCTCCCAAAGACTCCCAAGTCACAGACGACGCCTGAGACTAGAAGTTAGATTATTGTAGTTTAATTTAGGCCTTTGGTAATTGTTTGGGGGATAAGCTTACCTGAGCTGTATGTACTCAAAACTTTAGTTTGGTTAAATTGGCAACAAGCCAAGCTTGTCAAAAGTTAACAAACTTAAGAACTGAAATGTGATTTGAATATTTCACTGGGTGGTTGTAGACTCTTTCAACAAAAATCAAATAAGGCCAGGATTTGGATAAAGCTTGTCTGTTCAAGATCAGTCCACATGATGGTGTTAGGAAATGTTGTTTCTCTGTTTGTTTCATATCTTGCTATCTCATTCATGGTGGATAAGGTTTATACATAATTTCAACCTTTTATAGCTGCATCCTCCATGGCCATGGAAGCAGTAGATAAGAGGATCTATGGCACTTTATGAAGAGCTGTCAATTGCCATAGCTCCTCTGGTTTTGATGAGGTTCAAGTACAGGAACATCCTGAACTTGTGCAGGAAGCCATGCAGGTTGCTTCACAATGATGCAAGAATGCCAAGCTGCCTTCATTTTGATGGTTCAAAAATTTGTAGAGACCACAATTTGTGAACTTAAGTAATTTTGTTTAACGGTTGAATACTAACACGACACGATAATAAGCTAATTAAATGGGTCATGTTGACACAAACACGAGCCAAGACATTGTACATGTTTAAGCGTACGTGTCACAATGCAAGTAATTAACCGTGCGTGTGTTTTGCAGACCCAACACGATCATGACTTCATACCTAAACGTGTTGGGTCCTCCAACACGAACGACACACATAATTACCGATTTTAAAATTTTGGATCCTTGCATTTATCTTGCAGGTAGCCTTTACTTGTTTACAACTGTCAAAATTTGATTGAGTAGAATTACTGGACCGGAACGCTTGAGTCGGTGATCTAAGTCAATTTATCAGTTTCAACCCTCGATCATGAACTTAAATTATTGCTTCTGATTTTACGTTTCCGATAAATAAAGTCTTTTCTAAATGAGAGGCAGACGTTCAAGTCACTTTTGCGCCGTGATTTCATCATCTTTTTTCTCCTCGTAACTCTCTCGACAATATATTTTTCATTTACTCATAACGTAACAACATCGTTGACCTAACTTTCTTTTTCTTTTAAAGGAAATCGATCGCTAAAAACACGGTTTTCTTTAATATTAAAGCATAACTTAATTACTCCGCATAATCAAATCTATTTTAAATGAGATGTTAGATTTTCAAGCCATGCTTTCATGCAACAATTTTATCTATTAGATAAGATCATCGATCGATACGTTCATTAAACGTAATTATCGTTTTGTATAACGAACTAATAATGCTTACTTACCTTTTATTCAATTTTAAATTTTCCCCAAAAAAGGAGTAAATTGTTCACATGAAACATGTTCTCTCTTTGTGATAAATGCAAAACATAACCTCTACTATTTTCCAAAAGAAGTGAAGTGATCACAAAAAACATGTTCTCATCTTGGAGCCTTATCTCAAATCACCCAACTAATCCTTAAAACAAATGGTAATATCACAACCAAATCATGTGTAACTGCCAGTGTGGAATCATCAAAGGTTTTGGTCAGATAAAGGAAAGAGAAAAAACTGAAACAAAAGCCAAAAAATGGACAGTGAGGAACACATTTTTCAGTTGCTAGCACAATCAACAAAACAAAAACATATGCATCCTTCATGAAAGTACTTCGTTCAAAGTGTATCACGTCTAGCTTATGTGACAATTTGTCAATTATTAATTTATCTATCCCAAAATAAATGTATCAATTATTATGTTTGAGTTGAATTTTGTTCCAAACACTTAGCCTTGTAAGGCTCCCCACCTCATTGGGTCACCTCAATGACTCGCGGTTTCGCTGGGTAAGAAACTAGACGCTAGCTGAAGAGGTAAGTATTCCACTCCACCCTACGATGCTTAAAAAACGTATGGGAGCTCTAAACATATCGCCAACACCCACAGAGAGTGTGAAGGAAGCTAGAACTCAAGTACCCAAATAGGCTCCAAAGTGAACCCTATTTTGCTAAATATACCAGCATTCTGACAACACATACAAATTTTAGTTTGTAAACATATTATACCTCATTCATGGTAAAAGAATGTGAGTGGAACAGGATGAGATTAGTATTACCGTTAGTTAGTGATAGTTATAATTTCAAATGATTTGATAGTGATAAGAAATAAAAGTCATATTGTAAATTGATTACTATATCTAGTTCATTACTTATAGGTTATTAGGCTTATTAGTTAGGAGTTGAATATTTTGGTTAGCTTTAGTTCTTTTGTCAGAGTTCTCATCTTTCTGTATTCTTTTTCCATTTCTGAAGATTATCGTATTGGTAATTCTTTTCTATTTTTCAATTTCAGTATTTTTCTATAAACTGAGTATCTCTTCTCCCTTTTGATGGTTCCTAACTCGGCATTCCTTTTCTTTTCTTCTTATGTATTGGTTCGACTTATTGAAGAAAAGGGCACAATGTTCTCATATACGTACATGTATGATCCCAATCTTGTACCAGTGAGTTCATACTATACTGATTTTTCCACTAGAGATAATGTGCATGAGCCTTGCACCTCCATTGGAAAAATCTCATTCTAGACCTTACGTGGAGTGCAATTGCCTAAAATGAGGTTGTGACAACGTGTTTCCGCTGCCGAACAACAACGTGTGACATCAATGTCTATAAACGTTCACTCTGCAAGATATCATGCAACGGTAGATGATTCAAAAGAACCCTTAACCCTTTTATCAACCTTCAAGAACATCATTGTTAGAGTATTGAACTATTATTGAGCCTTCAACTATCAGTTTAAGTTTTTAGTTGAGATGATTCTTTACATGATATCAGAGCGCTTGTGACAAAAGGTCCCGAGTTCAAATCTCAGCGTCACCCATATTAAATTTCAGCACAAGACAAGAGATGGACTTGTGCATGTTCTTTGTTTCACTAGTTTCGTAAGAGTTCATTTATCCATAACTATATAATATAAAATGACAACTTTTCTGTCCATTTTATTCTCATGAGCACCAATTAAGGCAAAAAGTAAAGTGTTCAATATATAAAAATTATTATTTTTCGAAACTATATGCAGAAATATTAAATAAACAAACTTTAATACAAGTTTTATAAATTCTCTGTTTAAAAAAGTATAGTAGTTTTATCACCTCTCAAGAAGAAAAGGATATTAAATAGTATATGTTGCCATGAGTAGTAGGCTGCTAGTTTAATAACCACAGTGGCAATCATTTAAGAATTATAATCTCCATCATTACTCTTGGCAGAGGAGCCCCTCAATTTTAAATTAGCCACTATCATTCTCTTTGTGAACTTTTTAATACGCCATTGAACGTAAATTCATTTGCTAATTTAACATCTTTATAGCTGTATAAAATTTTGACATTTATTTTTGGTTAAATGATTTTACTTTTATTGTGATATTCATTCTGTTTTAGCCCATAATTAAGGTTTAATATGTTTTTAGCCCCTAGTTAATATTTAACATGTTTTTAGCTTTTGTATTGCCCGGATCTGGTTTTGGACAAGATTTATAAGTCTAGATCATTCGGATTTGGGTCACCTTTTACCTGTCCGTTTCCGTGACATGACCCGTGTCATAACCGGTCCGGTCCTCGGGTGCCTATTTTAGAACCAAGTCAGTCCGGGTCGACCCCTTTGAACAACTATACTTTTAGGTTTGGTCATGTAGAATCTGACCCACTTTTTCAATAAGCGAAGAGTACAAAATCATACATATGAAATCTTCATTTCTCTCTCTCTCTCTCTCTCTCTCTC